>JAQQSK010016590.1:0-10389 GCA_028658325.1 Potorous gilbertii | reverse complement strand
TAACACGATTCACGTAATATATGCTTGGAATGTTTATAACAATTTCAAATTAATTTAGAGATATTGTTGAGGATTACATAGGAACCTCTGTCATACAGGACTACAGAGTAAATACTCAAAATTTCCTAAGCAGGATGAATTTAAGATAAAATTCAATAAGGCTAAATGTAAACTCTTGACTTTGGGTGATTTTAACTAATGTTTAAAAATCTCAGAAGAAGGTGCCATATTTTGATATTTAGTTTTCTTTTAAAAATCTATGGATTTTAATAAACTTAGGGTCAGTAGGTCAACCATATAACGTAACCGTTAACTACAGAGAAGCTAATGGATTCTTATGGTGACTCAAGAGAAATGTGTATTTCAGGAATGGGGAAGGGACAGTTAGGAGATATTTTTATCTTATCAGAACTCATCTAAAGTGCTGTTTGGTTCTAGATACGATGATTTCAGGAAGACTTTCATAAATTATAAAGTAATCAGAAGACAGGAAGCAGAATACTTATGTAAGCTATAAGCGGGTGAGTGTAGAAGAAGAAGTAATGGTATGAAAACAATACTTATTGTCGTCATAGTAGTCATTGTCACCAATGTAATAGTAGCAATGTTGATTGGGGAATAAGGAGGAGGAATTGAAATAGGAGGAAGAAGAAGAAGAGGAGGAGAAGGAAGAAAAGAAGTAGCTATCATTCTACAAGCAGAGGCTAGATTTTTCTTTGTCAGGTATGTAATAGTGAGCTTTCTTTAAGGATACATGTTTGATTATTTGGATGTTAAGGTCTTCTCTGAAATTCTGAGATTCTCTGGGTGTGGTGTCTCCCACCCTAACCTCTGCCTCCAGGATTTCCCAGCCTACTTCAAAGGACAAGAAAGAAATACAAACTCCTATTTGCTACTTATCCTGATTCACCTCATTGTCAACGATTGTGACTTTAAAAGTTCTTTGGAAAATTTTGTCCCTTTTATATTTATTCATTTATACATTTTGTAAATAAATATCAAGTGACTTGATTAACTTTATACTGTTATTGAATGATGTAGTCAGATCTGTCAGTATATCATATGAACAATGAGTATAAAAATATTAATTTTGAGTTATACAAATTTAATTGGAATGGTTATTTCAGCGTTGAAAATCCATCCAAAAGCCACATAAAAAAAGGTATATAAATTTCACTAAGTGCTAGGGCATTTCTTGAGAGAGATAAATTAAATTATTTGCCTGGTATCACTTACCTACTAAGCATTAGAGGAAGGATAGAAACTTTGGTCTTTCTCACCCAAAATCCAGCATTATTGCATTGCCTCCGAATTATTCGTTCATTCATTCATCAAATATATACGGACAGCTTAAGTCAAAGGCACTTTGACAGATATTGAGTATAACAACGTACGTAAAAAATAGACTATACCTTAAAGAATACTTCCTCTACTGCAGGGTTGGAAGCTGGATTCTGGAATGAATAGATCAGAAAAAATGGGTCATGCATCTTGGCTTCTTCTATTCATTTCCTGGGAAAATAATTCAAAGAAATAATCGAGAAAACCAGCGGTACAGAGATACTTCAATAAATACAAGTTAGAAATAATCTCCAAGGGGGTGGGCACCTGCAGGTAGGGGTATCAGAAGAGACTTCTGAGAAGGAGTAATCCAAGCTAAGCTTTGATGGAAATTAAGTATCATAAAATAAATTGGAGAAGAAATGCAGTTCAAGCATAAGGAAGAGTCACTGCAAAGAATAAGAGTTAGAAATGGAATGTTCTTCGTGGTCATTCTATTGGCTGCATGTGACTTGTCTGTCTGTCATATGACTGGATTACAAAGCAAATGACTGGAAACAATTGGAAACCCTTGTAGGAGACATATTTTCATATGCTTTATATGCTCAAAAAATTACTTTGTATTGTATCTTAGGGGCAAGATGTATTTGAAGCTTTGGGGTTCATTGGAAGTCCTGTAGTAAAGGCATGGCATCAGTGTCACTCTCATTTGTAGTACAGGAATATCAATTTGCCAGCTAAGTGAAGAAGAATGCATTGTAGAGGGGACATATTAAAGGTAGAACAATTAAGTAGTTCTTATTGTTCAATTCTTCAATTTATGTTCAGGCAGGTTTGTAACTAAATTTGGGGTTTTATTAGCAAAGATATTGGGATGGTTTTATATTTCCTTCTCCAGCTCATTTTACAACTGAGGAAACTTAGGCACAAAGGGTGGAGTGACTTTCCCAGAGTCATACAGCTTGTAAGGGTCTGAAGCCAGATTGGCACTCAGAAAGATCTGTCTTCCTAACCTCAAGCTGACACACTATCCACTGAACCAACTGACTGCCCCTAGATCAACTAGGAGGGTATATCGATAATGGGGGTGAATGATGACAGTGGCAGAAGTGAAAACTAGTTCAATGGATACTAAGTACAAGAAAAAAAAGGTTAAATAGAAGAAACCATGTGGTATCATACGAGGCAATACTTAAAAATTGAACATTATGAGGTGTTAACTGAATAACTGTTTGATGCTTTACACTTGGGAGATTATAGAAAAGGAGATAACACGTCCAGTAATGAACAGGCTTAGATGAGTTCTTTTTGCATGATTTGATTCTGAGATGTTCATATGATATCTAGCTCAAAACATCCAGTTGGAGACTGCAAAATTAAGAGACAGATCAAGGCTGGATATATACAAATTTATTTGGTAAATATATCTATCTCTGCATCTCATCTTTCTACATCTTGATCTGTATCTAAATATTTTTGTACATACATATATGTAGGTATGCAAATGCACACACCCACATACATACACATACATATATGAATATTTATATATACATACTGACACATGTATACAAATGAATATATATGTTGTATGTGTATTTTTTAGGGGTAATCTATGTACAGATAATAGTTTAACTTATGCATCTGATATAATTACTGAGAATGAGTAAGAAGAAAAAAAGGAAAATGTATAAACAAAAAAATTTTCAGTGACAGAAACAGTTAGGAAATAGGGTATTAATTAAATTCCATCAAGGTAACCTCTGAGTGGCTAGACAACTAGTAGTACAATCAAGAGAATAATGTCACCGAAGAACCAAGAGGGTGAGACTGTAAAGGAGGCTGGAGAATCACCATTGACAAATGTCACAGAGAATTAGCTTGATGTGTGTTAAATTAGGAGTTATATAGGAAATTGAGTCCCAAAAAATGTAAGCTAAGAGCCGTGAAAAAGACGCAAGAAATGTTCACTTACTATGATACCCATTGTCACTGAGACAGAGACAGAGAGAGACAGAGACAGAGAGACAGAGTAGGAAAGTAGGTTATGTGACAGTTCATGTCAGAACCCATATTTCCGTGGGATTTGAAGTGAGAAGAGAAAAAAATCCGACAGCAGGTGGACATAGTTTTTTGTAGGAGGCTGGATGACTAAAGGAAGGGAAAAAGACTGATGAATTGAAGCTTATGGGAGAATCAAATGAAGTTATTTTGAAACAATCAGAGAGACTGGGAAATGGATGTAGACAGCAGGGCAGAAAGCAGTGACTAGAAAGACACTAAAAATTAAGGTAAAGGAATTAATTTCCATTTTAAGCTTCTCTAGAATGAAGGAGGGTTTGCTATCAATCCACAAGTGGACAGTTATGGTTACTGGGGATTAAAAGTTAAACGTCTTTTAAGAAAAGAAAGGACAGAAAGAGAGAAAAAAGTGTAACATTGATTTGATTTCTTTTTTGCAGTTCTCTCAACAAAGTGAACTCATTTTCTGAGAGATGGAATGATACTATTAGAGGTTCATGATGGCTAGGTGGTACAGGGAATAAATTACAAGCCTAAGGGTCAGGAAAAATGATTTTGATTTCTAAGATATATATCAATTATGTAATCCTGAGCCAATTATTTAAATTATTGTGACTTCAATTTCCTCATTTTAAAATTGAGAATACATATAAAACTCAAATGAGGATAAAGTGCTTTACAAACACTAAATCATTATCTAAATTTTGTCTATTATCATCTTTAAGAGAAAGAGAAACACATTAAGACATTTCTGTGTAGGAAATAGACTCAGTGAGGAAAGCATACGTAAAATGTCTTTCAATAGGGAGAAACTAAAATACATTCAAGGGACAGACACTTCTTGCAGGTCGTTTTAAATAATATGTGTGTAAGATATGAGAAAGTATATGGTGGCCATAATCCACGTTTGAGGTTTGCCAAGACTTGGATATCACTTGGAATAGAGCAGAAATGACTCCAGCACGGAAGATGGTAGAAATAATTAACTAAAAGTATGGAATTGAAAGAGTGGAAAGTCAAACTGTCATATGAGGAAATAAATGAACATAATAAGGAATGGAGGAAGCATGGGAGAGGACAGAAGAAAGGAAGGAAGGTAGAAAGGAAGGAGGGTTGGAGAGGGAGAAATAAATGTGCTAGAGGAGAAAGTGTGCTCGTCCTTCATTGCCAAAGAAGACCATGTCATCAGAGAAATGATGACACGACTTGCACTTGACTTTGTTTTCAGTGAGAGAGGTCTGTGCAGGTCACCAGCCTCACTTCTCCTCCACAGACAGCTTAATAAAGTGAACAGATATTCATCAAGATGACTGGAGATGACCTAGGATGAGGCAAGTGGGTTTAAGTGACTTGCCAAAAGTTACACTGCTAGTGAGTATCAAGTGTCTGAGGTGAGATTTGAACTCAGGTCCTCCTGACTTTTTTACTGGTGTTCTCTCCACTGAACCATCTAGGTGTCGAGAAGAGAGGAGGTAATGAGAAAAGAAAGGAGGCCCATAGGCATAAAAGTTAGGATAAGTGTTGTAACTTACCCTAGAAGAGCATTATTACCGGAGGCTTTTCTGCTGTGCCTCAACGAATTTCTTCCTTTCCCACCATACAATAAAAGAAAGAAATAAACACACAAGTGAAAACATCCAAATAAGCAAGATAAAAGATATTGGATACTAGCAGCATATTATTGTGTATGTATGAATGTGTGTCTTTATATGTATATATAAAATGATAATGAAATTATAATAATATGAATATGAAAATATATGAATAATATGAAATTTTATATATATATATATATATATATATATATATATGAAATTACATACACACATCCTTCCCAAAGTCCCCTGCAAGAAGTTTATCTATATTTGCGTGTATGCGTTTCTGCAGATAGATACTTAGATAGTTAAATGGATAGATAGATGACAGATAGATACAAAGGTAGATAGATAGATGGATGGATTCATAGAGGCATAGATATGTGTACTTGTTTCTGGGGAAGAAGGGAAGGAATTTTATAGATTTCGAAATACAAGCTATCTCAAAGACAGGAAATCTAAGAGATGCAGATAAAGAGGGCAAAAAAATTCATATCAGTAGGACCACCTCTGTAATGGCCCAAATTAGGAGATCAATTGACTTGATGGTATATTGAAAAAATCAGCAAGGAAGGCATTATAACTGAGTTGTCAGATTAATGGAAGGGATTAGAAGAATGGAAAGACAGGTTGAAAGTTATGAGATGTTTTAAACTATAAAATGAAGAATTTATATTTGGTCTTAAAAGTAAATGGGAAGTAAGAGTGTCTTGAGTGTGAATTTGTGTGTAGGTGAATAGAAAGTAGAGGAGGGTATATTTTATCTGATTAAACCTACTCATTGGGATGATCAACTGGGCACCAGAGTGAAGCATGTGGAGGACTAGGGTGAAATTTCAGAAAGGAAGATTAACCAGAAGGCTATTGTAGTAGACTAGGTGAGAGGTGATGAATTCCTTTAGTAGTGTAGTGGTTATGGGGATTAAAGAAGGAAAAGTATCTAGAATTTGTCATAAAAATAGGTGGTCAGTTACGCCAACTGACAAACAACGTGATGTTATTTGGAATGGGGGGATGAAGCTGACAACAAGGCTCCTAATTAACGTGGCCGAGAGCACGGAGGGACCCAAAAAGTAACAAGAAAGTTGCTATGAATGGAATGTTTCTAACTGAGAGACAATAAGGGAGCAGAGTGAAGATGGCAGAGAAGAAAGACACGTATTCCATCTCTTTCCCCATAGTCCATAAAATACCTGTAAAAGAAGACTCTCAACTAATTCTAGAGCATGGGTTGCCACAGAACAACCGAGTGGAGGAGATTTCCAGGCCAGTGTTACCTGGAAAGCTGAGAGTAAAGGTCTGTCACACTGGACATGGAGTGGGGCACAGAGGGCTTTTTCACCTTGGTGACAAGGGAGCAGAGTCCTCCCCTAGCCCTGGCCACAGACAACAGCAGCCATGTCAGCAGTAGCAGGCAGCAGTGGATGCAGTGGAGGGGGCCACAAAAAGCAGCAGCTAGCATCTATTGTTGGAGTCTCAGCCTAAAGCCACTGGGGGAATAGAGCGGCTGGTATGAATCACAGTCCCTAGCCAGGGCAGGTAGTAAATTCCTCTCCCTGGATTGTGCCACCTTGGAATAACTGAGATCACACAGGTCCACAGAGTATACGCTATTCTGTCTGACAAAGGACTCAAAATTGATGGAACTGGTTGGGAAAATGTCCCAAAAAGGGAAAAAAGGAAGACTATAGAAGGTTACTTTCTTGGTGAACAGGTACTCTTTCCTGTGCTTTTGGATGAGGAAACACGATGTTTACCATGAGGTGAAGATACATAAATCAAGGATTCTTCACCCCAAACTTCCTAAATAAATATGCAATGGTCCCAGATCATAGAAGAGCTCAAAAGCTTATTGAAAATCAAGTAAAGAAGGTGGAGTAAAAATTGGGAAGAGAAATGAGAGAGATCCACGAAAATAATGAAAAACAGGTCAACAGCTTGTGAAAGGAGACCCAAAAACATGCTGAAGAAAATGACACCTTTAAAAAGAGGCTGAATCAGTTGGATTCAGAGATGGCAGCTCCGATGGGCCAGCATGGTTGTTTGAATGCCAAATGTATACTTGCCAAAAAGATTATTTTATAGAGAACTTGCATGGGGTAGGTGATCACATGGTGGCCGGAAGAAACGATAGAAGGACACTCTCAAAGTCTCTCTCAAGAACTACGTGTTTGACTGTGCAACATGGGAAACACTGGCATAGGAACGCTCAGGATGGCATGCGCACATCGGAAGAAGTGTTGTGTCCTTTGAGCAAAGCACAATTGAGAGAGCCCAAAGTAAACACAGGACATGCAAATTTGGAATATCCACTCCAAATAGTTACACAGACTATTGCCCAACCTGTGGTAGAACATTGCGAGCTCATATTGGTCTGATGAACCACAGACACACACACCGAAATTTTACTTTACAATGGTGATGTCATTTTAATCCTCTTCGAAGATGAAGGACAACAACCAACCAAACAAATCAATTGGCAAAAGAGGTCAAAAAAGTCAATGAGGAGATCGATACTTTATTTTTTTTATTTTTTAAAATACATTAACTATTCTTTAATATTTCCATAAATAGTTCTTTCTATACATAATAAAATTTGACAAAATTTTGCAAATATATACATAAGTCCATATTTGAGGACCTACAGTCGAATAAAGTGGACTCTTTCACCAGGTCTTGTCAGACTTTGGCTCCTAAAGATGTCCTATCCTGTCCAGTCACATCTCTCCTTTCTCAGTATCAATGTCACCCCTAAAGAGGGGCAGGCCTCCAACATCTCAAGAGCCTAAGGAAGGAGACCTATTCTGGGCAACCACTCAGTAAATAGGCCAGCACAGAAGGGATAGCAGGAGGGGCCACGTTGCAGGAACTGGGGATAAAGGCAGAGGGAATAGAGATGGGAGAACCAGGCCACCAGTAAAGGGCTCTTGGATGATGCTGGGGATTCGGAGCTGTGGCGAATTGGGGTACATGTATGGAAGGCCCGGTGGCAGAACTGGTGCAGAGTGCAGAAGCAGGGGGCTGTAGTGGTGGAGGGGGAAACCTGGAGGAGGGTTGGGGGCCCTCAAATCTTGCTGCTGGTGCTTCAGGTTCATGCGGCGATTCTGGAACCAGGCTTTTATCTGAACTTCTGACAGCTGAATCTTGCTGGCCAGTTTGTGCCTGTCGGCAGTGCCCAGGCAGTGGTGGCATTTGAAGGAGCTCTCCAGAGTGCTGATCTGCTTGGTCATAAAAGCTTTGTGCAGGCGGCAAGCCCCCGGGCATGGGGTTCAGGCCCTGGGCCCTCTGACAATCTGCAGTTTCCACTGCTGACCTCAGGGGACGACTCCTTCCCCAGAGCCCTGGAAGTGACCAAGGATGACTCTCCAACGGCAGTGACGGCAGATAGCATTGCAACCCCGGAACTCATAGAAGGGCCTTCTGACCCCGAGGTATTAGGAAGGTCCGATAAAATAAGATCCTCCCCCAAGGACCTGGTCGCCTCGAATTTCCCCTGCGGTGGAAGCCTCAGAGTCACCTTGGCAGAGGTGTGAGGGCTTCTGACTGCTCAGAGAGCCATTCCAGAGTGAATGGTGCCTTCGTCATTAGGAGGCTAGTGGGAACCAAGGGGGATGGACTTTGACGCAAGATGGATGCTTTAAAGAGCAGAATTAGCCAAATGGAAAAAGTAGTTCAAAAGCTCACTGAAGATAAGAGCTCTTTAAAAATTAGAATGGAACAGATGGAAGATAATAACTTTGTGAGAAATCAAGAAATTACAAAACAAAACCAGAAGAATGAAACAATGAAAGATAATATGAAATACCTCATTGGAAAAAAAAAAAAAACAATTGACCTGGAAAATGAATCCAGGAGTGATAATTTAAAAATTATGGAAATACCTGAAATCCAGGATCAGAAAAAGAGCGTAGACAACATCTTTCATGAAATCATGAAGGAAAACTGTCATGATATTCTAGAACTTGAGGGCAAAATACATACTGAAAGAATCCATTGATAACCTCCTAAAAGAGATCCAAAAAGAGAAACTTCTAGGAGTATTGTAGCCAAATTCCAGCGTTCCCACTTCAAAGAGAAAATATTGCAAGCAGTCAGAAAGAAACAATTTGTGTATTGTAGAAATACAATCAGGATAACAAGATCTAACATCTTTTACATTAAAGGATCTAAGGGCTGGGAATATGTTATTCCAAAAGTCAAAAGAACTGGGATTTAAACCAAGAATCACCTACCCAACAAAACTCAGTTTAATACTTCAGGTGAAATATGGTTATTCAATGAAATAGAGGACTTTCAAGCATTCTTGATGAAAAGAACAGAGCTTAAAAGAAAATTTGACTTTCAAACACAAGAATCAAGAGAAGCATGAAAAGAGAAACAGGAAATAGAAAATACAAGGGCCTTAATAAAATTGAACTGTTTACATTCCTGTATGGAAAGATAATATTTGTAACGCTTGAAACTTTTCTCAGTATCTGGGTAGTTGGAGGGATTATACACTCACTCACATGTTAGGGTGTCTGGGCCTGAACTCTCAAGTCCACAGACTTTATCTGACCAGCAGTGCCTGTGGGCCTTGGTGGAGTGAGCTGTAAGTAATGACCGAGGCGGCAGACAAGACAGTGAAAAACTCCGTTTATTATAACAGCAAGCAGTGCTTTTATCTCATTCCTGACAGCAGAGCCCTTAGTGGACCTACCAGCAAATAGTTTGCCCTAATAAGGAAATCCTATACCTATGACCAGGACTGCCCAGGATTGCCACGTAGCCCCTAGAGAGCAAAACCTCTTGGGCCTTCTTTGTTCTCCCAGGGCCCGGGATATAGCCTTGAGCAAAACAGAGGCGGAACCCTTTCTCCCAGAACCATCTTGTTCATGCCTTACCAGTCTCCCCTCAGTTTACCTGAGTCGTGACTAGTGAACGCCGTCCAAGAGGCTGGGGGTTGGCAATTCCCTTACACTCACACACACACACACACACACACACACACACACATGTATATATAGAGAGAGACAGAGACAGAGAGACAGAGACAGAGAGAAAGAAAGGGACAGAGACAGAGAAGACAGAGAGCACAGGATGAGTTGAATAGGAAGGGATCATAAATAAAAAAATAAAATTAAGGAGTGAGAAAAGAATGTATTGGTAGGGGAAAGGGAGAAACGGAATAGGGCGAATTTTTCTCATGGAAGAGGCAAGAAAAAGATTTTCCAGTGGAGGGGGACAGGGGGGAGGTGGGAGGGAAAAAGTGAAGCTTACTCTCATCATATTTGGCTTAAGGAAGGAATAACATGGACACTTAATTTGGTATGAAAATCTATCTTACACTACAGGAAAATAGGGGAGAAGAAGATAAGCAGGGTGGTGGGATGATGGAATGGAGGGAAAATGGGAGGAGGGAGCAATTAGAAGTAAACGTTCTTGGAGAGGGATAAGGTAAAAAGAGAGAATAGAAGAAATAGGCGGCAAGATAGGATGGAGGGAAATATAG
>JAQQSK010016589.1:0-10390 GCA_028658325.1 Potorous gilbertii | reverse complement strand
GATTCAGATGGCAGTACAGTCTCAGCTCTGACCTCTTTGGTGTTTGTGTTTTGGTCCTTATCCCCATAGAAAGATTCTATGATTCTTTCGGCCCTCTGCTTTTTCTTCATGATGTTGATTGAGTGTTGTGGCTTCTGGTTCTTTCAGTCCAAAGGTAGAGAACTTTTTGCAGAGCTGATGTGTGAAAAAGCTAAAAGCAGGTTTTTGTTTGGTGTTTCCCCAATCAGCCTTAGGTTTAGCTTGTTAAGTACCGGAGTGGAGTGGTCTAGTAACAGCAGATATCTTCTCAGCTGACCTGAGGCAAAGGCAAGCTCAGGGGCTGGTAATCCCAGCTGCCTATTGTCTTTCTGATTCCCCTGGACAGCTGAGCACGCCTAGATGCTAATTCGTGTTCCCACCCCTCCTGGGGCTCCTCTCCTGGCGCTGAGGCTTGCTTGGGTCCTAGTGCAAGTTTTCCCTGCCCTGGGTCCTCTGTCCTTCTGGTTTGCCTCTGCTACCGTAGGAGGAATTTTCTTTAGCTATTTTCCTCGTCTTAAGTGTTAAGAGACTACTGGCCTCCTTCTGCTGTTTCTGCTGATCTGGGATTTTTCTGAGGAAATATTTTATGGTTCTTTCAAGGTCATCAAGGGGGGAGGAGAGAGCATTTGCCGATCACTCTGCCATCCTGGTTCCTGGAAGTTCAAGTAGGTGACTTACTGTAGTTTGATCTTCGAGCTGAAGGTCTCAGGAGCTGCTGCGCTGATATCTGGCGCTCTGCGGCTCTCACTGACTGGGTTCAGCTTGTCTCCCACCCTTGGTGCCACTCCTCTGGTTCTGCCCGCAGCTCAGGTTTCTCGGGTCCCTTCTGCTCCACTGCGCTGGCCACGCTGCGCTGTGGGCTCACCCCCACAGAACAGACCTTTCCCGTGGATCCTCCAGTCTAACGTGAGCTCCAAAACTGTCACCTTCTGTCTCCCACTGGATTCCGCACCTCCAAACTTTGGTCAGATTCTCCTTTCGGAGGTACCTGAAGGAGTTTGTCCCAGAGCTTAGGTGAGCCCTTGCTCTCACTCCGCCCTGTTGAATTAAATTCAACGCATGATTTGAGTGTAGCTTATCTTGATTCCAAGTCTTGAGTTCTTTCCAATATTCTACTGTGCCTCTAGAACCAGATCAGTTGTTTTTCAGTTGTGTCCAGGTCTTAGTTACCTCATTTGGGGTTGTCTTGGCAAAAGCATGTAATAGTTTTCCATTTCCATTTCTAGCTATAATTTTACAGATGAAAAAACTGATGCAAACAGGATTAAGTGACTTGCCCAGGGTTACATGGCCAGTAAGTGTCTGAGACCAGATTTGAATTCATGAAGATGATTCTTCTTGATTCCAAGTCCATCACTCAATCCACTGTATCACATAGTTGCCCCTAGCTGGATCCAGTAGCTAATTCTATTTGTATAGGAGAAATAGTAGAAACTTTCTTTTGACTTCAAGGGTCAAGTAAGTATTCTTCTCTCCACTATTATTTGAAATAAAACAGGAAATTGCAGCTACAGCTATAAGACATGAGAAAGAAATTAGGAAAATGAAGAGTTAATAAGGAAAAGATAAAATAATAAGAAGGATGAAAAAACAAGCAGCACAGGAAAACTCATATGAAGTTTTACCTTCTATGACTTTGTAGAATCCCAAGGTAAAACTTCATAAAAAGAGACTGTTTCTTTTATAACTAAAAGTAACACCCTTGAAAGGAAAATGGATTGGTCCTAAGAACTCTGAGAATGGTTGGGAAATCCCATAGTAGAAATGAATGAAGAGATGTGGAATAATATTAGAATTCTTGATAATAGACTTAAAAGGGAAAAATTACTTTGGAATAGATGCTGGAATAAGTTAACAAAGTAGTAGGTACTTAGAAAGGAAAAATGGAAGAAACATAGGCAAGAACTATAAGAACAGTTAGGAGGTTGCAAAATTAGAAAAATATGTACATTATCTATTTAAAAAATGATTGATTTGGAAATTGGAGCAAAATTAGGGCTTCCCAGAAAAAAGTGATGAAACAACAACACTTGGACACCATATCTGAAAAATTGTTAAAAAAAAAACATTTGAAGGGTGCAGAGCCAAGATGGAGGAGTAGAAGGAGGGACCTGAAGAAGCTCCCTTCCATAGACCATGAAATACCTGTAAAACGTGACTCTAAACAAATTCTAGAGCAGAAGGAGCCAAAAAATGACAGAGTGAAAGAGATTTCCAGCCCAAGACAGCCTGGAAGGCTGACAGGAAAGGTCTATTCCACCAGGTGTGGAGCAGAGCACAGTCCAGCTTTGGCCAAATAAGGGACAGGACCAGAAGAAGCTTTAGGGAGCAGAATCCCTGGCAGCAGCTGCAGATCCCAGTTTGCTCAACCCACAAATGCCAAAGAAAGCTTCTGAGGTCAGTGAGAAAGTTCTTTCACCTGCGTGAAAGGAGAACAGGATCTGGTCCTGCTGGCAACAGCTGCAGCAGTATCATCCATTTTTGGAGCCCTTGTCCTAAAGCCCTGGGGTGGGGATTGAACTGCTGATCTAGATCTGAACCCTGAGTGGCTCTCCTGGGTTGAGGAAGAGTGGTGGCATGGTGGAACTAGAGGCAGTTGTAGAGAAGGAATTGTACTCACAGATCCTGGGCAGAGCAGAGTGCTTGTTGTTGCTCACAGAAAAGGTACAGGCCAGGAGAAGAGTAAATTCCTCTCCCTTGATTGAGCCACCGTGCAGGAACTGAGAACTTACAGGTCCCCAGAGTATATCCTCCTGTTGATAAAGGACTCAAAAGTAAAGTAATTGGCTGGGAAAATGCAAAAAATGGGGGGGAGGGAATAAGATTATAGAAGGCTACTTTCTTGGTGAACAGGTATTTTATTCCATCCTTTCAGATGAGAAAGAACAATGTATACCATCAGAGGAAGACCTATAACTCAAGGCTTCTGCATTCAAAACCTTCAAAATAAATATGCAATGGTCTCAAGCAATGGAAGAGCTCAAAAAGAATTTTGAAAATAAAATAAGAGAGGTGGAGGAAAAATTGGGAAGAGAAATGACAGAGATACAAGGAAATCATGAAAAGCAAGTCAACAGTTTGCTAAAGGAGACCCAAAAAAAATGCTGAAGAAAATAACACCTTGAAAAATAGGCTAACTCAATTGGCAAAAGAAGACCAAAAAGCCAATGAGGAGAAAAATCCTTTAAAAAGCAGAATTAGCCAAATGAAAAAGGAGTTTCAAAAGTTCACTGAAGAAAATAGTTCTTTAAAAATTAGAATGGAGTAGATAGAAGCTAATGACTTTATGAGAAACCAAGAAATTACAAGACAAAACCAAAAGAAAGAAAAAGTAGAAAATAATGCAATATATCTCATTGGAAAAACAACTGAACTGAAAAATATACCCAGGAGAGACAATTTAAAAATTTGGGGCTACCTGAAAGCCATGATAAAAAAAAAAAGCCTAGACATCATCTTTCATGAAATCATCAAGGAAAACTGCCCTGATATTCTAGAACCAGAGGGTAAAATAAATAATGAACAAATGCACTGATCATCTCCTGAAAGAGATCCAAAAAGAGAAACTCCTAGGAATGTTATAGCTGAATTACAGAGTTCCCAGATCAAAGAGAAGATATTGTAAGCAACCAGAAAGAATCAATTCAAGTATTGTGGAAATACAATCAGGATAACACAAGACCTAGCAACATCTACATTAAGAGATGAAAGAGCTTGGAATATGATATTCCAGGAGTCAAAAGAACTAAGATTAAAACTAAGAATCACATACCCAGAAAAACTGAGTATAATATTTCAGGGGGAAAATGATCATTCAATGAAATAAAGGACTTTCAAACATTGCTGATGAAAAGTCCAGAGCTGAATAGAAAATTTGACTTTCAAATACAAGAATCAAGAGAAGCATGAAAGGGTAAATAGGAAAGAGAAATCATAAGGAACTTACTAAAGTTGAACTGTTTATATTCCTGAATGGAAAGATAATATTTGTAACTTTTGAAACTTTTCTCAGTATTTGGGTAGTTGAAGGGATTATACACACACACACACACACACACACACACACACACACACACACATAGACAGAGAGCACAGGGTGAGTTGAATAGGAAGGGATGATATCTAAAAAAATAAAATCAAGAGGTAAGAGAGGAATATATTTGGAGGAGAAAGGGTGAAATTGAAAGGGGCAGGTTATCTCTCATGAAAGAAGCAAGAAAAACCTTTTTCAGTGGAGGGGATAAAAGGGGAGATGAGAGGGAAAAAATGAAGCTAATTCTCAACACATTTGGCTTAAGGAGGGAGTAAGATGCACACTCAATTTGTTATGAAAATTTATCTTACATTACAGGAAAGTAGGGGAGAAGGGGATAAGTGCAGTGTGGGGGGATGATAGAAGGGAGAGCAAATGGGAGGAAGGAGTAATTAGAAGATGACACTTTTTGGAAGGGACAAGGTCAAAAGACAGAATAGAATAAATGGGGGGGCAGGATAGGATGGAGGAAAATATAGTTAGTCTGACGCAACATGACTATTATGGAAGCATTTTGCAAAACTATACGTATATGGCCTATATTGCATTGTTTGCCTTCTCAGTGGGGATGCGTAAGACAGGAGGAAAGGAGAGAAGTTGAAACTCAGTTTCAGGAACAAAGATTGAGAATTGTTTTTGCATGCAACCTAGAAATAAGAAATACAGACAATGGGGTAAAGAAATCTATATTGACCTACAAGAAAAGAAAGAAGATGGGGATAAGGAATGGGAGGGATGTGATAGAAGGGAGGGCAAATTGGGGGAAGGGGTAATCAGAATGCATGTCATTTTGGGGTAGGCAGAAGGGAGAGATAGGGAGAAAATTGGGAACTCAATTTTGTGAAAATGAAAGTTGAAAACTAAAAATAAATAAATAATCATAAAAAAATTTGAAACATTTGAGTATCAGAAAGAAAAGTAAAAATTAGAGTTTCTAGATCATTTCATGACAAAAACCAAATTTAATACACCTCAATTTATTGCAAAATTTCAAAACCACCAGTTCAAAGAAAAATATACTTCAGATGCCCAAAGAGATAGATAATATGCTGATTCTGATATTGATATCAATTGGAATCATATATTGCTATGATCTAATAAGAGAAGTATCAGAATATGATGTACTGAAAGAAAAAGAATGTATATGTAATATATACCTTATATACATACATATATGTATGTATGTGTGTGTGTGTGTGTGTGTGTGTGTGTGTGTATAAAATGGTTACTACATCAACAAGGTGATCTAGTGGAGTTTTTCTATTTGCCTAAACCACAGTGATTTTAGGAAAAATTACCAATTTGCCACTGTGTGTTTATCAACTTTAGCAACTTATCTTGTACTACTAAGTGTAATAATCTAGTGTGGGGAAGGAGATTTTTTTGGAGCAAGCCCATCTAGAAAACCACAATTAACCTCCACACAGGTAAGTTTGCTCTAAAGAACCAGCACAATGTAACAGAAACCTTAAAAAAAGGTGACAAAGTTTGACTAATTGGAAAGAGGAAAGTTATGACCAAATGGTAAAATCCAGAAAAGAGAATATACATTATGTACTCTAAGAATCTTACCATTTCTAGATATCAGTAAGAGAACAAAGAGAAAAAAGTTTAGAGGCTAGAAAGATGCAAGGGAAAGAGTAAGTAAGAGAAAAGAGATTATTATTAACTGTAGGCACCATATATTATTCAGCTTTGAGAGAGAAGTGGAAAAAAATGGTACCTCTTGAATTTCACTATTATCTGAGCCAGGCAAAGGAAGTTTGTTCCTGTTGTTTTTAAAAAGAATTGTGATTGAAATACAATAAGGGGAACAAAGGACTCAGTTGGGATAGGAGAAGTAGGAATTATGAGGGATGATCTCCCCCCAAAAATGGAGTGGGGGAGTCATGACCCAAAATTTGCTTCTAGGCTATGAAAAAGAGGGAGGGACAAGGATGATTGTAGATTGCTCCATGTAGTATAAACTACAGATTCGAGTGCTGATTTTATTTCATTATTTCTGCCTCTATTTTCCCCCCTAAAGTAGAGGTTTGGGAAAAAGAGAAAAAATTATAACAGATTTTGATGAAGGGAAATATAAATGACAAATCTGTGAACATGAAAGTTATGAATTTATTCAAATTAATAAACCCCAAGTAAGCACAAAAATAGGAATACTGAAAATCATAGAAGAGATTGAGAAAATGGAAAACAGAAATATGATAGATAAAACTGAGGGGTATTTCTTAGAAAAGACTAATAAAATAGAAAACATATTAACCAATTTGACAAAGGTGAAGCGAGGAAGACTGAAAAGTTATTAAAATAAAAAGAAAATGAGAAAGAGGAATATCAAATAAATGTAAAGTAACTATAGAAAACACAAAGGAAATTGTATTTAAAACTATTATACCAAATTAAATGCTGACAAAATTGAAAAATTAAATGAATGAATGTTTATAAAATTTAAAAAATGCCTAAATTAAAAGTATAGGAGATAAAGAAGTTAAAATCTCTTTATATCAGGGAAAGAAACTGAGAAACTTATAAATCTCTCTCTCTCTCTCTCTGTCTCTCTGTCTCTCTATCTCTATTTCTTTCTGTCTCTTTCTCTCTTTCTCCCTCCCTCTGTCTCTATCTCTCTCTTTTTCTGTCTCTGTCTCTCTCTCTCACACACACCCACACACAGACACACCCACCCACACACACACACACACACACACACATACACACACACACACACACCCTGGGTCCACATGGATGTATATGTAAACTCAAAAGATTTTAAAACAACTATTAGAACCAATGCTAGATAAACTGCTTGGAAAAAAATAGACACTTCCTCAAATTCTTGTGGTGAAGCAAATATAATTCTGTAACCCAATTCATGGAGTAATAAATCAGACGGAGAAATGACAGACAAAAATCCATAATGAATATTGATACAGACATATTGAATAAATACTAGCAAAGAAGCTACAACAATATAGATCCCTCAAAATCAATATTACCAAATTTTATTTACATGGAGAATGAAGAAAATTTTCAATATTAGAAAAAATAAGGAGTAAATAATGTTAATAAAAATTTAATGAAATGAGTATGTGAGGTTGCGGGAAAAGCCTTTGACAAAATTCATTTATATTTAAAATGATAAATACAATAATAAAAGAAGTCTATCTTAATACATTGTACGTGTACATGTGTATGTATTTCCAATAGCTATCATTATTGGTAAATGGGAAATTACAGAAGTTTTCTCAACAATATCAAACATAAAGGTAAGATATAATTGCCTTACTGTTCATTTGGTATAGTTATAGAAATTTTAGCTATAACAATAAGGCAACAAAAAGAAACTGGTACACCAAGGATTAAAAAAAAAATTCAGACAATATTGTTTTTATTTAAAGATGAGCTGATACTTCACTTATAGAACTTTAGAGATTAAATGAAAATACTAATTTGAATAATTAACAGCATAGTACAGTAATAGGATAGAAAACAATCCCACCAAAATCATCCAGCTTTCAAATAATCTTTCTTACAAACTTCTATATGAAAAGATTAAAAGAGAAATTTTATTAAAAGAACTAAAAAGTTTTCTAAAACATATTAATATTATATATTAATCATATAATTCCTGATATGTAAAATTAATTAGATATTATATTATTATTATATCATACAATAACATATCATATTATATTATAATATGATGTTACATAATATCATACTACATAATATATTGTATTATATAATAATTACATAAATAATTCAATATATAATATTTTCTGGAACATATATGGAAATTAATCCCTTATACACACTCAAGAGTTATGTAATTATATTAAAAAACAGCATTTGCAGAAGTAAAGGATGAACTCATCATGGTGGTCGAGGCATGCTAATATAATGAAAATGATGATACTATCTAAACAAATTTACAGACTTAGTGTTTACTTTATAAAACTGGACAAATACAATAAATTTCATTTGAAGGAGCAAAAGGAAAACAATTCCAAATGAAATAATTCTAAAAAGTAGAAATTAATGGGGCAAATGATTTCCAGAAATCATACTACATTCAAAAAGACAGAAATCATCAAAAATGTTTATCATTGAAGCCATTTTGGAAAGCAATTTGAACTATGTCCAAACAGTCATTACATTGTACATACTATTTTACCAAGCAATATCACTACTAGGCTTATATCCCAAAGAGAGTAAAGAAAGAAGAAAAAGACACATATACAGAATATATTTAAATAAACTCTTTTAAATAGCAAGAAGCCCAAAATTAGGGGGATACTCATCAGTTGGGGAATGAGTGATCAAATTTTGGTATATGAAGGTAATCAAATACTATTATGCCATAAAAAATAATTAAAAGGATGCTTTCAGTGAAATTTAGGAAGACTTCTATGAACTGGTGCAGAGTAAAAATAAACAGAACAAGAAGAGTTTGAAAAATAACAATATTGTAAAGACAAACAACTTGGCAAGATTTAAAAAGTCTGAACTTAGTGACCATTCTATAGTATCAAAGATGGACTTAGCTCTCTCTCTTTGTCTCTCTGTCTCTGTCTCTGTCTCTCTGTCTCTGTCTCTCTCCACCCACGCACCCACATACACATACACACACACACACACACACACACACACACAAAGATATATGTATACATATATACATTGACATGGCTAATATGAAATTTTTTTTGATTAACTATGAATATTTGTTACAAGGGTTTTTTGTTTTTCCTTTCTTTTAATGTTTCCAGGAAGTGGGAAGCCTAAAGTGTTCAAACAGGAAAATTCCAAGGGGGTGACGGAAACCTACAGTATTCTGAATGGGATACTTCATGGGGGTCAGAAATATACAGTACTTTGATATGAGATACTCTAGAGGAGCATGAAGATGACAGTACTCCAACCAATGATAATCCCATGGTGGGGTGGATGGCATGATAACTTGCTAGAACTCTGAGCTCAGATACACCAGGGGAAATGGAAGTCAGCAGCAGGAACACAGAAAAGAAACATCATGCCCAAGGAGGGCCTGACCTCCACATCTAAGACTTGGAGAACAGAGCCTGAGAGTGTCATAAATCAAGAATTGAGGCTACAAATGGGATTAAGCAAAACATACCAAATACCATGAAGAAATATAAAAGGACAAGAGATGCCCAAGAGGTAAATTCAGAAGAAGAGAATAACAGCATATCAACTATAAGCAGAAGTCCAGAAGAAAAAATAGTTTGGCAAAAGGAAATAAATAAGTTACTGGAAGAAATAAAGTAAGAGATACAAATGAAATGATAAAGAAAAGAACAATTCTTTAATAAAGCACTGGAAAGAGAATAAGTAGCTTGCAACTGAAGGTGAAAATCCTATTCAAATGAAAAATTCCTTGAAAATTAGAAAAGAATAAATAGTACTGAAGACTCCATGAGACTAAAATGGTGAGACAAAAATCAAAAGACTGAAAAAAATAGGAAAAAATAAAGTATGGACCATAAGAAAGAAAAGAAATTACTTAAGAATCATCCAATTGAAAGTTATATCAACAATAATAAAACAACAATAAAACAAAGAAGCCATATAGCAAGAAATCATATATAAAACTGCCCAGATATATCAGAACCAGAAGGCAAAGTGAAAATAAAAAGAACCACCATTCAAAGCTTTTAGAAAAGCCATAATCAAAATTTAGAGCTTTCAAGTAAAAGAAAATAAAAAGAATGTACACAGAGAGAATTCAATTACCAAGTTAGGAACATACAAATTGGCATACAAAAAGTAAATTTCATAATATGAGTCAAGAAGGCTAAATATAAAGGCTTATAACTAAGAATAATTTATTTCCACAAAATTGATTATAATTCCTCAGAAGAAAAACTATATATTGATTGAGGAGAAAAGATCAGAGCTGAGTAGAATGTCTAAAATTCAGATACATGAATTATGAGAATATAAAAAGGAAAATTCCTTTAAATAATTGCAAGAGGATAGTCAAGGATAAATTACTTATATTCTAATAGTAATGGCCTTGATATCTTCAAAAGTGACAGAGGTAATGAAATAGGATAAACAAAGAGAATTAGTTGGGTTGGGAAGTGTTTCTGTCTTGTTGTGATGGCCTTAAGAAGAGAGAAAGGAATACAGGAGAAGGTGGTGGGGAATATACTAGGGAAGAATGAAGAAGAGAAGAAACTTACTATTTCTCATATTTGTACATTAGTATAAAAACATAGAAGGAGGAGTGTGGGGCCAATATTATATGGATTTTACTCTTAGAACTAGATAAAAAGGGTCTGAAAACAGAGTTTGATGTAGAAAATCACTAAATTCAACAGG
>JAQQSK010016588.1:0-10390 GCA_028658325.1 Potorous gilbertii | reverse complement strand
CCAAATGAGTATTCTCAAGAATATCACAGCCAAGTTCCAGAGCGCTCAGGTCAAAGACAAAATGCTTCAAGTAGCCAGAAAGAAACAATTCCAATATTATGGAGTCACAGTCAGGATCACACAAGATATTCAAGGACTGGAAGACTTGGAATGACATTCTGGAGGGCAAAGATGCTAGAATTACAACCAAGAGTCACCTACCCAGCAAAACTGAGTACAATCCTTCAGTAGGAAAATAATGGGACATTTAATGAAATTTCATTAAGCATTAGGCAAATGTCATTCAGCATTCCTGATGAAAAGACCAGGGCTGAACAGAGAATCTGACATTCAAACACAAGACACAAGAGAAGCATAAAGAGGTAAACATGAAAGAGTAATCATAAGGGACTCAAGTCAAACTGTGTCCATTTCTATGTGGGAAGATGGAACATGGAAGTCCTAAGAACTTCCTCCTTATTATGGCAGTTAAATGGAGTTTACAGAGACAGAGGTCATAGATATGAGTGGATTATGTTGAAATGATCTCCAAAAAAAGGCATGAGAAAGAGGCATGAACTAGAGATGGGAGAAAAGAGAGGCAGAATGGGGAAATTTTTCTCACATGAAGGAGGTATGCAAGAAATGTTCTCAAATGGATCAAGTATGATATTTGTAAAAAAAAAAATCAAAACCATTTAGCACAGTACCTGGCACAAAGCAGGTGTCATCAATTGTTATTTCCTCCCTCTCTTTGTAACTGTCAATGAACAATAAGGACACATGCTTTTTGCCTCTTGCCAGAAAGTCCATAGACTAAAGGTGGAAGATGAAACATACGTCTTCTTACCTGACCATTGTAGGGATTTATTTTCCTTGACAATGCTTACTTGTTATAAAGGAGATTATTTTGTTCAGAAATGGAGAGTTGAAGGTAGAAAGGGACTAATGGGAAGAATGCCAAAAAAATGAGGAAGAAAATAGGAATCTGAAATTTTCCCCATGCAGGGAAGAAATTCAGATGCATATAAAGGCAGCTTTGAAATTGTATTTTGAATTTATTCTATACTTTAAAAATCAAGCTTTTTTATAATGAGAGATATGTTTTCATATGTATTTTTTCCTGTTCTTTTACATGAGATGTCTGTATTTCTTGACATTTCTCAGTTTCACCTTTAACATTTTGAAAAGCACAATGAAATTTATTTATTTTAATAATATTTGATCATATCCCTGAAGGAATGAATTTTTAAAAATCTACAGGCAAACTACTTCCTGGGGAGAGGTGGCTAGGGAGGAGTATTTTTGGGTGGAAAGTCTCTGGGACCATGGTCAGTGTGTGTCTATCCCCTTTACCATGGCTATGGTGATGTTGATTAGATTACTGGGGCTTGGGGGAGAGAAAGATGGGAGATGGGAAAGCAGGGAGAATTATGGAAGAAAGGAGAGCTGGTGGCACCCTACTAGGAGGAAACACATTTCTCTGCTTGGCATTGGATATCTTTCACCACTCAGTCCCATCCATACCTTTCCAACCTCACTATACATTACACCTTTTTAGTCACCTTTATGATCCAGTCAAACTGGTCTCCTCATTGTTTCTCCTATACAACATTTCCTTTCTCATTTTTGTGCCTTTAAAATCCCTCCTCAGATTGAAATATACAATTTCCTCTCTTTTTTGGTTTTTTCTTTCTCATTTTTTTTTCTTTTGTTCTGATTCTTCTTTCACAACATAATTAATGTGGAAATATGTTTACAATGATTGTGTATATGTAGTCCATATCAGATTGCATGCTGTCTTGGGGAGGTGGAAGAGGGAAAGAGGGAGGGAGGGAGAAAGAATCTAGAAGTCAAAATCTTAAAAAGTGAATGTTAAAAACTATGTTTACATGTAATTGGAAAAAATAAAATACTATTCAGTGGGAAAATAATAAAATAATAATCTGTATCTTTTCAAATCCCTATTTTCCTACCCAATTTAGTTCAGCAATGACGGTTGTGAGGCTTGTCCTCATCACCCTAGTCACTAATGCCCTCACCCTAATATCTCCTTGTGCTTTTTTGGGTCTAAATTAGCCTATACCCATATTTGTACATTTTTCTTTCACAGGTGAACATCCTAGAATTTCAGGAATTTTTCCTTTCCATTGTAATATCTTAGACCTGGCACACCGGGAGGTACTAAATTAAATGCTTTGGATTGATTCATTTAAATGCTCAGTTTCAGAACCACTTCCCAGGAAGACCTTTCCCAGGCCTAATAGCTAACCAACGTTTCTAGTCACAGTCTCATCCAATGGCTTGGCTTTTCTCTTGAATATGCTATGTGTGTGCTGTGTATGTTTTCCCTGATAAAGGCAGCCTCAGATGCTGCCTGTGTGACCACATACAAGAAATGTAACTCTCTCAGTCTCAGTTTTCTTACCTGCAAAATGAAGATAATGAAAGGTTGTACCACCCATAACTGTTGTGAGGATCAAATGAGATAAATATTTTTTTAAAAAAACCCTTTGCAAACTTTGTGCTATATAAATGCCATTATTTTAAGTCAGTTCAAATGTCACCTCCAAATTTCCCCTTTTTGTGAAGGACTTCCTCCTTCATCAACTTCGAATAATTCTGTTCTTGATCAAAATTCCTCATTAGTTGTTTCTCCAGTATATTACCCTAGAGCTCAGGGAGTGTTTCCTTTTGGTTTTCATATTCTCAGCTCCTAGAAGAGAAGGTGGCATACCTGTAGTGTTTAATGAATAATTATTGATTGATTGTGTAGAGAAAATATACAAACCTGTGGGTCAGGAGGCTGGTTGGGGTGGTGGGGGGATAAATCTGCCTAGATATAGCCTTTGTCTTTGGTATTGCCAGCAGTCTTACCCTTTCCATGCTTTTTATTTATTTTATTTCTGATCTCCATTAAATGCCTTTTTCTATGTGTGTCTGTGTGTACATACATATAAATATATATATGCATTTCAGTATTCTTTAATGACTTAAGCTAATGAAATTATACATTATTATTTTAAACATTGGTGTACTGGAATCTGTTATAGTTAGAAAGTTTGTCTAATTTTTATAGCTTTCTACAATGTATATGCACAGATAGAATCACTAGCTAGGTGGAGAAGTCAAGAGAGTTGAGGAAGGACACAGGAAATCCTGAGTTAAAATCAAGCCTCTGTGACCCTTGGGCAAGTCACTTAACGCTGTTTGCCTCAGTTTCCCCATTTGTAAAAAGGAACCGAAGAAGGAAATGATAAGCCACTCCACTTTGTTTGCTAAGAAAATGCCAAATGGGGTCATGAAGAGTTGGAAATGACAGACAATTATTGAACAACAAAATCACAGCACTGTTAAGAGAAAAAGAAGTTTATTAGTTGAGTATGCTCCCCTATCTTCTCTGTTAGGGAGGTTGAATAAAGATAAAATATCAGAAGATTTAGGGAGAGAATATCCTAATCATGGTCCCTCTGGAGTTACAAAGATCGTTGATATTTGAGGGGTAGAGATTATCATCACTCTCATCAATCTAAACATAACATCCCAGTAGAGCTGGAGATCTCTAGGTAAGTAATCCCATCAGAATATCTAAGTGAGACTGCAGTGAGTTTATTCAGTTGTTAAATAAAATGCAAATTATCAATCTTTCTATACCCTACTTCAAAGATCTATTTCTTTGACCTCTAAGTTTACTTTTTCTTGTCCCTCCCATAATCACAGCACATTCCCCAGCTGAAAAATGATCAAAAGATATGATCAGTTTTTTGATGAAGTAATCAAAGCTATCTACAGCCATATGACAAAAAGGCTAGCACTATTGAGTGGCAAAATGCAAATTAAAACAATTCTGAGGCACTACCTCATACCTACTAGATTGGCTGAAAGGACAGAAAAGGTAGGTGACAAATGTTGAAGGGGATGTGGAAAAATGAGATATTAATGCACTGCTGGTAGAGAACAGTTACCACACTGTTGGTGTGAACTGATTTAACCATTATGTAAAGCAATTTGGAACTATACCCAAAGGCTTATAAAATCTTGCATGTACTTTGACCTAGCAATACCACTAGTAGGTCTTCATCCCAAAAAGGAAAAGGAACCATATGCATAAAAATATTTACAGCAGCTATTTTTGAGGGTCAAAGAATTGGAAATTGAGGGTATGCCCATCAACTGGGGAATGGCTGAACAAACTGTGGTATGAAATATTGATGGAATACTATTGCACTATAAGAAATTATAGTCCAAAGGTGATCTCCAAAGACAGAGGGAATTTGGAGACTTGATAAGAAATTCCTTCCACTTTTAAATGTGGTCTCTGTGAGGAAAATAGCAAGAGTGGAGAATATTGAGAGAACCCTGACTTTGAGCTCTGATAATAAGGCCTGGAAATGGCACCCAGATTCAGACAAGCCTTTACAGAATGTTTAAGAATACTGGGGAGATAGAAAAAAAAATTGAGCAAACCATCAATGAACTAATTCCCTAAGAAAAAAAATCTCCAGAGCCAGATGGATTTACAAGT
This sequence comes from Potorous gilbertii, assembly GCA_028658325.1. Taxonomy (NCBI): domain Eukaryota; kingdom Metazoa; phylum Chordata; class Mammalia; order Diprotodontia; family Potoroidae; genus Potorous; species Potorous gilbertii. Next base: position 5,886 of record JAQQSK010016588.1, on the reverse strand, counting down.
GAATTCTACCTATCACTTAAAAAATAATTAATTCTAATACTATTTAAAGTATTTGAAAAAATAGGCAAAGTCCCATCAAATTCTTTTTATGATATAAATACAGTGTTGACACTCAAATCAGGGGCACCCAAAACAAAGAGAGGAAATTATAGACCCATTTCCTTAATGAATATAGATGCAAAAATTTTAAATGAGAGATTAGCACAGAGATTACAGTATTTTATCACAAACATAAAACAGTATGACTGGGTGAAATTTATACCAAGAATGTAGGACAGGTTCAATCTATCAGCTTAACTGGCCACCACACCAAATCAATAATAAAACTAACAGAAATCATGATTATCTCAATAGGCAGAAAAAACTTTGGATAATATCCAGTACCCATTCCTCTTAAAAATACTAGGGAGCATAGGAATAAATGGAACATTTCTGAAAAAGTTTAACAGTGTCTGTCTAAAATGATCAGCAACCATTATATGTAATGGGGATAAGCAAGAAGCTTTCCTGAAACCTCAGGAGTGAAACAAGGATGCCCTTTATCACCACTATTACTCAATATTGTACTAGAGGTGTTAACTTTAGCAATAAGAAAAGAAAAAAATTGAAAGAATTAGAATAGGCAATGAGGAAACAAATTCATCACTTTGCAGATGATATGATGGTACACATAGAGAATCATAGAACATCAGGTAAAAAACTACTTGAAACCATTAACAACTTTAGCAAAGTTGCAGGATATAAAATAAAGCCACATCCATCATCAGTATGCCCATATATTGCCAAGAAAGCCCAACAGCAAGAGATAAAAAGAGAACTCTTATTTAAAATAACTGTAGGCAGTATAAAATATTTGGGAGTCTACCTGCCAAGACAAACCCAGGAACTATATGACTGCAATTACAAAACATTTTTCAAATAAATAAATAAAGTCAGATAGAAAAAATTGGGAAAATGTCAATTGTTCATAGACAGGCCAATCTAATATAATAAAATGACAATTCTACCTATATTAATTTACTTATTCAGTGCCATGTCAACCAAACTACCAAACAATTGTTACAGAGCTTGAAAAAAATAATAACAAAAGGTCAAGAATATCAAGGGAATTAATGAAAAAAATGCAAAGGAGGGTAGCCCAGTCACACCAGATATAAAGTTATATTGTGAAGCAGCAATCATCAAAAGTACTTGGTACTCCTTGAGAAATAAAATGGTAGTCAGTGGAATATGTTGGGTACACCAGCCACAGTAGTCAATGACTATAGTAATCTACTTTTGTTAAGCCCAAAGACAACTACACCAACAATGCATTACTGTTTCAATTTTCCCACATTTTCTCCAACTGGAAATTGAGGGGATGCACATCAGTTGGGGAATGGCTGAACAAATTGTGGCAGATGAATGCAATGGAATGCTATTGTGCTATAAGAAGGGATGAACAGGCAGACTTCAGAAAATGAAACTACTTGTATGAACTGATGCTGAGGGAAGTGAGCAGAACCAGGAGAATATTGTTCACAGAAACATCCATAGTCGATGACTCATTTTGATAGACTTCTCAGCAATTCAAGAGCCTGCAATTCCAAAGAAGTCATAATAAAAAATGCCATCTCCATCCAGATAAAGAACTATGGAGTCAGAATGCAGGGTGAAGCAGACTATTTTCTTTTTTTGTTTTATTTTGTTTTGCTCATGGCTTCTCCCATTCATTGTAATTTTTCTATGCAATCTGACTAATGTGAAAAGGTGTTTATTAAGAATGTATGTTGTAGAGCCCATATCAGATTGCATGCCATCTTGGGAAGGAAGGGGAGAGGGAGGAGAAAATTTAAAACCTGGGGAAGTAAATACTGAAAACTGAAAAAGAAAAAAAAAGAGATACCACAAGCAAAGTAGGAGAGTAAGGAATAGTTTAACTCTCAAATCTATGGAGAAAGGAACAATTTACAACCAAATAAGAGACAGAAAATTTTATGAAATACAAAATAATTTTGATTATATTCAATTAAAAGGGTTTTGGATAAACAAAACCAAGACACCAAGATAAAAGGAAAGCAGAAAGCTGGAAAAAAAATTTTGATAGCCAGTGTTTCTGATAAAGGCCTCATTTCTCAAATAAACAGAGAAGTGAGTCAAATTTGTACGAATACAAACCATTCATGAAAGGATAAATGGTCCAAAGTTATGAACAGGCAGGTTTCAGAGAAAGAAATGAAAGCTGGGTATAGACATATGAAAAAATGCTTTAAGTCACTACTGATCAGAAAAATATAAATTAGGACAACTCTGAGGTACCACCTCACATCTATCGGATTGACCAATGTGACAGAAAAGGAAAGTGATCAATGTGGGAAAATTGGAACACTAACGCATTGTTGGTGTAGTTATAAAAAATGCCATCTCCATCCAGATAAAGAACTATGGAGTCAGAATGCAGAGTGAAGCTGACTATTTTCTTTTTTTTGTTTTGCTCATGGCTTCTTCCATTCATTATAATTTTGAATGTGCCTTAGATAGAAACCAGAACTACACCCCTCCCTTTGTCTCCAGGTCTGGTTACCTCACCTTCTGGTCCACCTTTCTTTCCCTGATTAGGGAAATGATGATTACCTCATCTCCCTGCCCAAGAAAGTCTTTCCTCCATAAGAATATCTACTTCTCCTAGCTAGGGAGTGTCTCCCTTAAGGAGCTGCTCCCTGCCCTTAACTTGGAGCCTCTGTGAAGGGGTAGTGACCTTCATTAAGGAGGAGTCCGCTTGGTGTATATGTTATCCAGAATGAACACCTTTATTTGATTTGGAGACAACCTGAGTGAATTCTTTTGAGACAACTCTGCCAGCAAAAGCAAGTTGCAGCTCAATATTTTAGGGTGCTCCTGAACCTCAACACCACTACTTGGTCTATATCCCAAGGAAATCATGACAAAGGGAAAAGGATCCACATGTACAAAAATACAGCAGCTTTTTCTGTGGTGACAAAGAATCGGAAATTGATAGAATGCCCATCAATTGGGAAATGCTGAACAAGTTGTGTTATGTTAATGTGATAGAATACTATTGTGCTACAAGAAATGATGAGCAGATGGATTTCAGAAAAACCTGGAAAGGCTTACATGAACTAATGCTGAGTGAGGTGAGCAGAACCTGACTTTTGTCCATTAGTAACTGTAATATTGTGTGCTGACTTCTCAGCAACACTGTGATCGAAGAGAATTCTAAAAGACTCATGGGAGAAAATATTCACATCCAAAGAAACAACTGACAGAGTATGGCATCTGCATGCCTGCCCCAGAACTTTCCATGAGTTTCTGGGAACCAGCCCCTGACCCAGATCCCGGCCATTTGCCTAAGGCATTGGCTCATCCCATTGTAATGCTTTCAAATATCCCTTCATTCTGAGCCCCACCCCCGGCCCAACTCTTCTTTCTCCATTACCTCTGACCAGGTCCCTGAATTTTCCCAGAGGTTTCATTAGCCTGATCACCCAAGGCATCTGGCCCACCCCAGTCCAGTACTGAAGTCAAGTAATTTCAGCTACACCACCTACCATGCAGGTACTTGATAGGGTGTACTTGTGGATCAACAAGATATTGTATATAAAGTACCTTAAAGTTTTATTTAAGTACCAGATACTGCCCTTAGCTGTGCCCACTCTTTTACTGATATTATCTACATTTGTGGGAAAAGCGGCTCAGGTTTAACAAAGAAATACATTCTTTGCTATGCTGTTTTATGCAAAGCGTTTGCTTTAAAAAAAAAAAAAGTTGACAAATGGGGAAAAGCACCACTTTCCTGTTTCATTGTCTCTCCTCAGACTTTTGTTTGTGACATAGAGGAACTGATTCTCTATTCATTCTTGATTATGGACACATCAATTTCAAATGATAAGTATGACAAAATGGATGACAAGTAATAAGCAGGAAGGGAACTTGAAACTGGGGGAACTCAATGTGCCCCATTCAAACCTTGAAAAGTCTAACAAAATAAGTATTTAAAAAAGGAAGGATGACAAGATTTTTATGGGACTATATATTTGACATCTACCGATTCCTAAGTGGGAATCACAAGAAATACCCAGGATTTTCAATTTTGAGCACACTTTAAAAAAATAATCACATGCTAAACCTTATGGACCTTCCAACCAAATAAAAAAACCTATTTACCTAAGATCCAGTCTTTTGACTATGAAGCATAATAATTATCAACAAGGACAGTTTGTAGTCGAGAGTCAGCCTCAAAAAAAGACTAAAAAATGTAAACCTAAAGCAATAGTAGGTTAAAGAAAAATAACAGAATCAGTAAATGGTCAAAGAAAATGACAACAATGAGGTAGCAAGCAGAATTAATAAATTAAAAAGATAAATTTAAAAATAAAATATATAATTCAATGAAAAAGAAAACTGCTGAGTTTAGAAAAGAGAATTAAGAGCTATTTTAAGTCATGAAATAAACATGCCTACAAGTAATTTGATTTTTATTTTTAACATTCTTTTCTTTTTTAAAATTTGAATTTCAAATTCGCTCCCACCCTCCCACATCTTCCCACATACACTGAAATGTTATGAAATCAAGCAAAATGTATTTCCATATAAGTCATGTTTCAAAAAATAAAGTGAGAAAGTTTTACTGTTTCCTATTCAGAGTAGATCAGGTCTCTCTGGAAGTGAATAGTATTTTCTCATAATAAGTCCTTTGGTTCTCTCTTGGATTATTTTATTGATCTTAATAGCCTTGCCTTTCACAACAACAGTGCTGTTATTGTGCACAGGGAGCTCTTGAATCTTACTTCACTTTGCATCAGTTCATATAGTTTGTCATTTTTTCTAAAACGACTTTCCTCATGAGTTCTTATAGCACAATGCTGCTCTATCACAATCATATCTTACAACCTATTCAACTATTCTTCACTTGATAGGCATGCCCTCAATTTCTAATTCTATGCCACCACAAGAAGAGCTTTATAAATATTTTTGTACATATACCTGTAGGTCCTTTTCCTTCACTTTCCTTGGGATATAGGCCTGATAGCGCCAGTTGGGCTATGCACAACTGTATAGCTCTTTTTTTTTCACCTAGTTCCAAATTTTCTCCACAATGGTTGGACCACTTCACTACTCCACCAGCAGGTCAGTAGTGTTCATATTTTTCCCTCATTGTTTTCAGCATTGGTTGTTTCTGAAAGGAGTTGGTGCTTCAGAGTTGCTTTAATTTGCATTTCTCTAATCAGTGAATTAGAGCCTTTTTAGTATGCTTATATATAGTTTGGATTTCTCTGAAAATTACCCTTTGATCATTTATCAATCAGGAAACGGCTCTTATTTTGCTAAATTTGACTCAGTTGTGGATTAAAGATGGGAATATCCCTGCCAATTCTCTAAAGAAATTCCAGGATTGCTCTCAGCTGGTGAGTAGGCAGAACTACAAACAGCTGTCTCAGGGCAAAGTTTGATTAAGCTCAGTGGGTGAGACGCTAAGCAGAAAGAAGGATCAGGGTTCCATTTAAGAAGAGGAAGGGGTTACCGAGAGCAGCCTCCTGGAGATCTCCTGGGTAATGACAGCAGGTACAGAGTGAGGGTTATCCTGAAACCAGCACTAAGTAGGTGGTTCAGGTTTTCATTGTGAGTATGTACTATTCAGATATTGGTAGTTTTGTATACATTACAAATCTTGGCTTGATTTACTGTTTTACTTCTTGTGTAGACTTAAGAAACCAATGAGGGAAATGTTAATACTGTAGGTTAAGCTTAAGTACCCTTCCTATCCTTCACCCCCACACCAGACAGTGTTCATTAGCTATTTACTAGCATACTCCTGAGTGGGGTTCTCTCAGGTCTGAGCAAAAGTGGGTGATGGCTGTCCTTGTTTCTCTTTAACTGAAGGACATG
>JAQQSK010016587.1:0-10391 GCA_028658325.1 Potorous gilbertii | reverse complement strand
GTATATTTGGAAAATGAAGCTTTTATCAGAGAAAATTCCTTCGATGTTTTTTTTCCCTACAGGTACTACTGCTAACTGTATTTCCCTCCATGCTGTGCCTTGCCCAGTTTATTCCACTTTCTTTCTCCTTTCAACCTGTCCTCTTCAAAAGTGTTTTGCCTGACTGCTACCTCTCCCATTCTATCATTTACTTTCTCTCCTACTTTTCTTTATCATAAGATAGATTCCTATCCCCAATTGAGTGTATGTTATTCCCATTCTGAGGATTTTTTTGAATAGGGGCAAAAATAGGGGCCTCTGTGCCCCTATTCAATACACATACATATCTACGCATACAAATATGTGTGTATGTATACAGATAGGTAGATAAACTGCCCCTACCCCTCCCTAATGAAGTAGTCCTCTGCTTTACCTCCTGCCTCTTCCTATTTATTGCAAAAGTTTTTCTTTCTTCTTTTTTTGTGAGGAAATTTACCTGATTCCACCTCTCCCTTTTCTTTCTCTCAGTACATTCCTCTCTCACTCATTTTTGTAGATATCATCCCTTCATATTCAACTCACAACTGTGAGACCTCTGCCTATATATACTCCTTTCTGCCCTAATAATGAGAAACTTCTTATGAGTTACAAGTATCATCTTCCCATGTAGAAATATAAACAGTCTAACCTTATTAAATTCCTTATGATTTCTCTTTTCTATTTACCTTTTTATGCTTCTCTTGATTCTTGCTTTAGAAAACAAAATTTTCTCATCAACTTTGGTCTTTTCATCAATAATATTTGAAAGTCCTCTATTTCATAGAATATTTGCCCTTTACCCCCACCCCTGGAATGATTATATTCACTTTTGCTGGGTAAATGATCTTGGTTGTACTCTTAGCTCCTTTGCCCGCTGGAATATTATATTCCAAGCAGTCCAGTCCTTTAATGTAGAAACTGCTAAATGTTGTATTGTGTTGATTGTGGTTCCACCATACTTGAATTACTTATTTTTGTCTGCTTACAACATTTTATCCTTGATCTGGGAACTCTGGAAATTTGATTACAATATTCCTGGAAGTTTTAATTTTGGGGACTCTTTGAGGAGGTGATTGGTGTATTCTTTCCATTTCTATTTTACAGCATAGTACTAGAATATCAGGGCAGTTTTCTATTATAATTTTGTGAAAGATGATGGTTAGACTCATTTTTTTTGTCATGGCTTTCAGATAGTCCAATAATTTTTAAATGATGTCTCCTGCATTTATTTCCCACATCACTTGTTTTTCTACTGATCTATTTCCCATTATCTTCTATATTTTCTTTTGTTTTGCTTTGTTTTATTTTTTCTTAATTTTTCATAAAGTCATTAGCATCCATTTGCTCTATTCATATTTTGAAGTAATTATTTTCTTCACTGAACTTTTGGACCATCTTTTTCAATTGTCCAATGTTACTTTTTAAAACATTCTTCTCATTGGCTTTTTGGACTTCTTTTACCATTTGGAAGAGTCTGTTTTTAAAGAGTTATCTTCTTCAATATGTTTTTCTCCTTTACGAAGCTGTTGACTTGTTATTCATGATTTTCTTGCATCAGTCTCATTTCTCTTTCCAATTTTTCCTCTGCCTCTCTTTATTTTCAAAATCCTTTTTGAAGGATTTTGCCCTTCCATGGCCTATAACCAGTTCATATTTTTCTTCAAGGCTTTGGATGTAAGAGCTTTAATTTTGTTGTCAACTGTGATTTGATTCTTCTTGACACCAGAGTAACTTCTTTGGTAAAAATTTTCTGTTGTTTACTCATTTCCCCAGCCTATCACATGAGTTTTAATTCTTTGTTGCAGCATGGCTCTTCTTCTAGGTTTCAGAGAACACTGTCTCAATCTTCATTGGTTTTGTGCACCTGTTTTCAGACATACTTCTTGAGACCTGTAAGTTTTCAGTTCTTAAAAGGTGGTATGATCTAAGCAGGGTTGTTTACTCTTCTATTGGAATTGTTATGATCTATGAGTAAACACAAGCACTCATTTCTTGTCTTGAACTGTGAGGAGGATTTGCTCCTCCCCCTCTCCACTGCTGCCCCAAGCACTGCTCTGCTAGTGCTCCTTTTCCCACTAGGATTATAACCCAGTATTCCCACTCAGATCTGAATATAGGTAAAGCAACAGAGTGCTGCCCTAGTGCTAGTAAAAAGAGTCCTGTAATCTCCTTATGATTAGTTGTTTGACTGTCTTACTATCTGAAGCTGAGAGCTCTGGAAGCAGCTGCTGCCACCAATTGAAGTATTCCCAAGACTTGCTCCTGGTTCACTGTGGCTGGAGCTGTGCTGGCATAATCAGTGTTGGATTTTGCTTCAGTTTCACCCAGGTGTGACAGACCTTTTCTCCCGAACTTCTAAGATGACTTTGGCATCTATGGTCTAAGAGGTTTGGAAGCCACCCCTGCTGTCAGTGTCCTTGAAACCTGTTCTGGATTTGTAGGGGCCCAGACTACACTGGGGTGACCTGTGCTACTCTTTCACCCTATTGGATTAGATCTTCCATGCGCACATTCCAAGTTGTCTTTGGCTAGAAATTTGTTTTACTCTGGTTTTTTTATAGGTTCTACTGCACTAGAATTTGTTTAGAGTCATGTTTTAAAGATATTTCAAGGGTTTTCAGGGAGATTTAAGGTGAGTTGTTGCCTTTACTCTGACATCTTGGCTCTGCCTCTTCTTAACATGATTTTGACATAAAAGTTGACACAATAAGTAAATGAAAAGAACAATGAATAGTCTACCTGTAAGTTCTATGGGGAGGAGAAGAATTTATGAAGAAATAAGTGATAGAGAGCATTGCAAAATATAGACTAGATAATTTTCATTGTATTAAATCAAAAAGGTTTTATATAAATAAAATAAATGCAGCCAAGACTATAAGGAAAGCAGAAAGCTGGGAAATAATCTTTACAGCAAGTTTCTCTCAGACCTCATTTCTCAAAAAATATACATATATGTACATAAATATACATACATATATGTACATAAATATACATACATATATGTATATATATATATATATATATATATATATATATATATATAATAGAGAGAGAGAGAATTAAATCAAATTTACAAGAATACAAGTTATTCCTTAACTGATAAATGTCAAATGATTTGAATAGGCAGGCTTTCAGATAAACAGATCAAAACTATCTATAAGCAGATGAAGAAATGCTCTAAGTAACTTTTGATTAGATAAGTGCAAATTAAAACAACTCACAGGTACTGCCTCACACCTATCAGATTGGCTAATATGTCAAAAAAGGAAAATGATAAATTCTAGAGAAGACTGGAAAAATCAGGACACTAATGCACTCTTGATGAAATTCTGAATTGATCCAATGGAGAACAATTTGGAACTATACCCAAAGGGCTATAAAACTGTGCATACTCTTTGATTCAACAATAATACCAATAGGTTTATATTCCAAGGAGATCATAAAAAGTGGCAAAAGTCCTACATGTGCAAAATATTTATAGCAGCTCTTTTCGTGGTGGCCAAATGCTGGAAATTGAGGGTTTGTCCATTAATTGAGGAATGGCTGAACAAGCTGCTGTATATGAATGTAATAGAATAATATTGTGCAATAAAAATGATGAATAGGCAAATTTCAGAAAATCCTGGAAAGACACAAGCTGATGTAAGATAAACACTTGTACATACTGATGCAAATTGACACGAGCAGAACCAAGAAAATATTATACACAGTATCATGAACTTTGTGTGATGTCAGCTATTAGTTATGTAGCTCTCCTCATCAATGAAGTGATTCAAGACAAGTACAAAGGCCTCAGGAGGGAAAATGCTATCCATATTCCAATAAAACTTAACAGACTCTGAATATTAAAGCATATTTTGTTTTCACTTACTGTATTCTTTCTCTTGTTTTCTCCCCTTTGATCTCTTTCTTCTATCACAACTGTGGCTATTTTGAAAATATATCTACCTAATATCACATATATAAACTAAATCAAACTGCCTACCATTTTCAGAAGGGGGAGGGGAGGGAGAAAAAATTAGAACTAAAAATTTTTGTGTAAATAAATGTTACATTTTTTCTTTATGTGTAACTGGAGAAGAATAAATACTACTATTTGAAAAGAAATTTTTGTTCAGCTGGTGTCCAGTTAATATTTTTTCCTTTCAAGGTTTTGCTTATAACTGTTTTTATAATATTGTTTTCTAAGTTTGTATTTTGGTCTTCCTCGCCATTAGAGTAATTTTTTAATGGTCAAGTTCTTTCTTGTTTTTTTCTTGGTTTTTCTTCCCATTTCTTTACTTTTGTTAAAATTTGTCTCTGCTCACCTGGGAATGGGGAAAAATTTCCAAAACTTCAGGATGTTTTCAGTGCTTGTTCAGCATCTACAAGTTTGCAGTGTTTCCAGGGTTGTATGATCTGGGAAGAGGTGTGATCACTGTTCTGGCATGTGCTCTGGCCTTTATCTAGGAAGGGCTACTGATTCTTTGCAGTCACAAGCACTAATGCTCCTCTTGGCCCTGGAATTGTCATCAGTTTTAAGGAGTTATTTTCTTCAATATATTTTTCTCCTTTAACAACCTGCTGACTCATTTTTTCATGATTTTCTTGCATCATTTTCATTTCTCTTCCCAATTTTCCCCTAACTTTCTTTATTTTCAAAATCCTTTTTCAAGGATTTTGGCCTTCCATGTAACCAATGTAACCAAATCTTATTTTTCTTCTATACTTTGAATGCAGAAGCTTTGACTTTGTTGTCTTCTGTGTGTTTTGATTCTCCTTAAAACTGTCACTGTCACTACTTTTCTGTAGCCACAGGAATGTGTGCTTTTCTGAGTCTTGGAAATGCAACAAGGGTCCTTTGCTCCCTTGGGAACAACCAAAAATGTGCTTCTCTGGCCTGGAACTATAATACAGGACTGCTTATAGGCAATAGCATTGTAAATCAGCTCCAGCTGTACCCAGTGCCAACAAAGATTGTTTATAAACTTTTTCTGACTAGTTGTTCAATACCCTTTTCATCTCTGGACTGAGAGCCCTTGAAGAGCTTTCTCTTTGTGCTGGTACTGTCTCCAAGGCCTGCTACTGATGCTGTCCCCACATGTAGGTCCATGGTAAGGCCTCCAGGTGGCACAAATCTCTTTTACTGACCTCCTAAGTTTTTCTTACATCAAAATATTGTCACATGCTGACTTGTTTTGCCTCTGATGCTCCAAAACTCGATTTGAGGAATTATTTTATGATGGTTTAGAAGGGAATGTTGAGGGAGTTCACTTGAATTGCTACTCTAATCTGTCATCTTGGTTCTGCTTTCAGTCTATGATATTTTAAAACCTAATTTGATGAATTCTTGTCTCTACTTCACTTTTTAGACAACTCCCCCTTTTCCTCCTCACAAAAAAACTGTCTTTCAGTCTTTAGAACAATATTTGTAAGAATTTTTCATCTTTCTTCTATTAATTTATCTTCTAGTATTTAAATCTGTTTGGATTAATTAACTATTTATTAGTCTCCTATTACACTTCAAGTTTTGAGTTAGGCACTAGAGTTAAAATGACAAACTACATTGGTCCTTGCTCTCATTGAGCTTACATTCTTTCTGTGCTGAGAATGTATACACAGAAAAGTATATTCAAAAATTATATGACAAATAAACTCAAGATTTTTGAAGGGGATCAAAAAAGCTTGAGGGGGCAGAGCCAAGATAGTGGAGTGAGAGCAATCACTTGCCTAAGTTCTAAGACAAACTCCTTCAGATACCACAAAAAAGCGAATCTGAACAAACTTCACCATGACAGAACCTAGTAGGAGACAGAGTGTGGCAGATTTCCAGACCAGGACAGCCTTAAAGGTCAACAGGAAGGATTGGTTGCATGGGGCTGTTGCACAGCTCACAGTGATCAGGCTATACCAGCACAGACCCTTCCATAGCAAAGCTGAGCAAGAATAGCTGGCTGTCTCAAATTCTCAAATACATCAGTCCAGGATAGGAGTCCAGTAGAAGTGAGTGAGAGAAAAGTGTAGAACCTCAGGTTACAGCAACAACTGCTCCTAAGACTATCAGTCCAGAAATTAAATGTCTATAAGTCATCTACTAGAAATTCTGAGAGTCAAGATGGTGGAGTGATTGGTAAATGTCCTCCCCCTCCACTTGTTAACCTTGAAAAACCCAGAGAATATTTCTATAGAAAAAATCCTGGAATAGTTGGATCAGCCAAAGGGGTAAACAGTCTCTTAGCACATGAAACTTGAAAAATTGCAAAGGTGAGTCCCTCTTCCTGTGGTTGAAGAAGACCAGTGCAGGACCAGAGCTTTCCCAGACAACCCCACCTCAGCACACAGGGAGGAGATCCAGAGCCCCAGCAGGGTGGAGCCCATAAGCACCAAATCCAGAAACCCAGTTGTCCCTCAGCACAGCCAGGGTAATTGGGAAGACATTATTGTGGAGGGGCTTCACCAACCTCTGAGCCTGCCTGTGTTCTAGCTCAGGAAAGAAGACCTCTTGTTGCCAGATGACCCCTCCCCCTCACTTCTTGCTTCTCAGTAAGTTCCAGGCTAACTCTGGGAAACTCAGAAAGACTTCACCTGGCCTCTGCTTTGGCGCACAAGTGAGCTTAACACAGTAAGCTGCAGCAATTCAACTTCTACCTGAAAGAACAAGAGACCACAATTCATAAAGCCTCAGGGTCTAAGCACAGGAACCATGGGACTGAGGCCTCTGTGCCTGAGAAGTAGAGATCCACTCTAAAATCCAGGAAAAAGGAGATCACTATGAGAGGAACACAAAAGAGAAAAGAAAAGATCATGGAAGTTTACTGTGGGGAAAAGGATCAAATCGTGAACACCAGAGAGGTCAGCATTGAGACAATACTCCCATATGAAACATCAGAAGGGAATATGAAATGATCACAAGCTCAAAGAGCATTCTTTTAAGAACTTAAGAAGGATTTTAAAAACCAAATTAAAAAAGTAGGAGGAAAACTGGCCAATTATTTTAAAAATATGGAAAAAGGATTCCATGAAGAGAACAGCTCTTTAAAAGGGAAAATTGGACAAATGGGAAAGGAAGCACAAAACCTAACTGGGAAAACTTAACAAATGGAAAAGCAAGTGCAAAACCTAGTGGAAGAGAATGACTCCTTAAAAGGAAAAATTGGATAAACGGAAAAGGAGATGCAAAATTTAACTGAAGAAAACAATATAGTAAATATTGGAGTAGGGCAAGTAGAAACTAATGACTGTATGAGACATCAAGAATGAGTGAAACAGAATCTAAAGAATGAAAAATAGAACAAAACCCAAAATATTTCATTGGAAAAACAACTGACCTGGAAAACAGATTCAGGAGAGTAAATCTAAGAATTTATTGGCCTTCCAGAAAGCCATGATGAAGAAAAAAACTTGGACAATATATACCAAGAAATCATCAAGGAAAACTGCCCAGAGATCCTAAATCCAGAGGACAAAATAGTCATTGAAAGAATCCACTAATCATCTCCTGAAAGGGATCCCAAACGAAAAACACCAAGGGATATCATTGCCAAATTACAGAACTATCAAGTGAAGGCAAAAATACTGCAAGCACCAGAAAGAAACAATTCTGATATCAGGGAACTACAGTCAGGCTCACACAGGATGTTGAAGCTTCTACATTAAAAGGCTGGAGGGATTGGCATATGATGCTCCTTAAGGCAAAGGAGTTGGGACTACAACCTAGGATCAATTACCCAGCAAAATTGAGCATAATATTTCAGGCAAAAAGGTAGACATTCAATGAAATAAGGGATTTCCAGATCTTCCTGATAAAATGGCCAGAGCTCAATAGAATATACGATCTTCAAACACAAGTCCAAAGAGAGGCATAGAAAGGTAAACAAGGGGAAAAACTTGTAGTTCAATATAGACAAGCTGTTTACATCCCTAAAATGGAAGATGATAATTGTTAATCTTGAGAACTGCATATTTATTATGATATTTCAAAGGGATATACATAGCTAGAGGGAATGGGTATAAAGTAAATGATATGATGATAAAAATGTGATTTAGAAATTAGAAATACTGAAAACCAAAGGATAAATTAAAAAAAACTGAAATTAAGAAAATTATTGAATTAATAAATATAACTGAGTTGGTTTTTATGAAAAAAGCAATAAGACTGATAAACCCTTGGTCAATTAGATTAAAAAAATAGAAGAAAACCAATATCAAAAATGAAAAAGGTGAACTCACCTCCAACAAACAGGAAATTAAAACCATAGTTAGAAATTACATTGTCAAACAGTATGTGTATAAATTTGACAATACAAGGGAGATGGATGATTATTTGAAAAAAAATATAAATTGCCCAGATTAATAGAAGACTAAGCTGAATACTTCAATAACCTTATCTCAGATAGAGAAATTGAACAAATCATCAATGAGATCCCTAGGAAAAAATCTCCAGGACCAGATAGATTTATAAGTGAATTCTATCAAACATTTAAAGAACAGTTAATTCCAATTCTAATTAGACAATTTGGGAAAATTATTGATGGAATCTGACCAAAATTTTATGATACAAATATGATTCTGATACCTAAAGCAGGAGCAGCCAAAACATAGAAAGAGAATTATAAACCAATTTCTCTAATGAATATAGACACAAAAAATTTTAACAAGATATTACCAAAAAGAATACAAAAACTTATCATGAGAACAATACATTTTGATCAGGTAGGATTTATATCAGGATTGCAAAGGTGGTTTGATATTAGAAAAACTATCAACATTAATGATCATGTCCACAATTAAACTAACAGAAAATCATATGATTATTTCAATAGATGCAGAAAAAGCTTTTGACAAAATACAACACCCATTCCCATTGAAAACACTAGGGAGCCCAGGAATAAATGGGATCTTCCATAAAATAATAAACAGTATTTACCTAAAACCATTATTAAGCTTTATATATAATGGGAATAGGCTGCATGCATTTCCAGTAAGATCAGGGGTGAAACAAGGATGTCAATTATCACTACTGTTTATTCAATACAGTACTAGAAATGTTAGCTTTAGGAATAAGAGAAGAAAACAAAATTGAAAGAATTAAAATATGCAAAGAAGAAACTGTTATTACTCTTTGCAGATAATATGATGATATACTTAGATAATACAAGAGAATCAAGTAAAAAACTCCTTGAAATAATAAACAACTTGGACAAGGTTGCAGGTTACAAAATAAACTCACATTAATCATATGCATTTTTATATATTATTGACAATGCCCAATAGCAAGAGATAGAAACAGAAATCCCATTTAAAGCAACAGAAGACATTATAAAATATCTGAGAGTCTACCTGTCAAACCAAGTCCAGGCGCTATGTGAATGAAATTACAAAACACTTTTCACACACAAAAAAGTTAGATCTAAGTAAGTGGATAAAATCAGTTGCTTTGGGGTAGACTGAGTCAATATAATAGAAATGGCAATTCTACTCAAACTAATTTACTTATTCAATGCCATATCAATCAAACTACTAGAAAATTACTTTCTATAGCTAGAAAAAGTAATATCGAAATTCATCTGGAAGAACAAACTTTCCAGAATATCAAGAGACCTAATTAAAAGCAATGCTAGGGAAGGTGGCCCAGCCCTACCAGATCTCCAATTGTATTATAAAACATTAATCATCAAAGTCAGTTGTTAATGCCTAAGAAATAGAGGGGTAGACCAGTGGAATAGACTAGGTACTCAAGACACAGGAGTCAATGACTGTAGCAATCTACTTTTTGATAAATTCAAGAACTTCAGCTTCTGGGATAAGAGCTCAAAATATAACAAAAACTATTGGGAAAACTGAATAATATGTCGCAGGACCCGGGCATAGACCAGTGTCTGACACCATACACAATAATAAGGTCCAAATGGAAACATGATCTAGGTATAAAACTGATACTATAAACAAATTAGGGGAGCAAAGAATAGTATATTTCTCAGATTTATGGAGCACAATTCAACCTTGGCCACTCAGTGTGGCAGAGCCATCCCCTAGCCTTGCCCTCAGGCGACTATAGCAGCAGAATCCATTTTTGGAGCACTTGATCTAAAGACCTTGGTGGAATTGAGCTACTGTTCTGGATCTCAACCCTAAGGGCAATTCTGGGGTGAGGAGGAACAGTAGTTAGGTGGAGCTGATTCAGGCTCTGGAGAGTGAACCCTACTCACCAATCCTGGGCAGAAAAACTTGTGGTTGCTCCCAGACCACAGCTCAGGCCAAGAGAGGAGTAACACCTCTTCTCCCCTGATTGTGCCACCTTGGAGAACTGAGAACTTACAGTTCCCCAGAGTATATGCTTCTCTTGATGAAGGACTCTAAAGTCAAGTAACTGATTTGGAACATGCCCAAAAAGG
>JAQQSK010016586.1:0-10391 GCA_028658325.1 Potorous gilbertii | reverse complement strand
TGTGTGTATATTCTTTCCTTGTTAAGTCAATTTAGAAGAGAGTTAATTTCAAGTGTTTTTTGACATACCACATTGTTCCCTCGTTGTAAAAGCTCTTCATTTCAATGCCTCTTTTATATGGGATAATTTTCCTCAGTTTTACCTTTCCTCCCCTCCTTTCCCAGTGCATTCCTATTTCTCATCCCTAAAATTTTATTTTTATAGAAGTCATCACTTCATAGTACACACTCATTCCTTCATCTGTATATATACTTCTTCTAACTACCTTAATACAGATAAAGTTCTTAGGAGTGAGAAGACTCATATTACAATGAAGGAATGTCATCGGTTCAAACTTATTGAACCCCAGGGGAGCAGAGCCAAGATGGTGGAGTAAAAGCAGAGACTTGCTTGAGTTCTCACCCAAACATCTCCA
Source organism: Potorous gilbertii (assembly GCA_028658325.1). Classification (NCBI taxonomy): domain Eukaryota; kingdom Metazoa; phylum Chordata; class Mammalia; order Diprotodontia; family Potoroidae; genus Potorous; species Potorous gilbertii. Next base: position 9,976 of record JAQQSK010016586.1, on the reverse strand, counting down.
AATAACTGCAAAAATGATGCTAAACAAACTTTAGAGCTGCAAAACCCACAAAATGACAGAGCGGAACAACTTTCAAGCCCAAGACAAGTTGAAAGGTCGACAGGAAAAGTCTGTTGCGCTGGACTGGGAGAAGAGCACAAGCCAGGGTCTGCTGCACTGGAACAGCCAGACCAGAACAAGGCTCAGGGAACTGAATCACTGGCAGTTGCAGCAATTGTTTTCCAAGCTTCTCAACCCCAAAAAATACTAAAGGCAATTTAGAAGCCTAGTTGCAGACCTGGGTGAGAGTAGCACAGTCTGGCAGTGGCAGCGTCTGCTTCTGAAGCTCTCAGCGCACAGATGGTGGGATGATCAGACTCCTGATAAGAGGAAAATTGCAAGGATCTTTTTGCTGGCTCTGAGGCAGGGTTCTCTTGTTTTGCCCGTGATTTGATTTGGGTCACAATCCTGACTGACAGTCCTGCTGAGAAGGAGCACTGGTGTGGCAAAGTTTGTGGCAGCAGTGAAGAGGGAATCCTCCTCACAGTTCTACGGCAGAAAAAATGTGCTTGTGGTCATTCACAGAGAAGAGCACAGAACAGGAGAATAGTAAACACCTCTCCTTTGGTCACAAAACCTGGGAAGAGCTGAAAATGTATAGGTCCATAGATGTATCTCTGAAAAGAACTGCAGAAAACCTTCACAACTTGGGACAGTTTACCAACTCCACCTCACTTGAAGCAGAGTCCTACCATGACAAAGAACTAAAAAGTCAAATAATTGGCTGGGAAAGTGAGTAAATAGCAGGAGGTAAATCAGACTATAGAATCTTACTTTGACAATAAGAAAGATCAAAACACACAACCAGAAGAAGGAAACAAAGTTAAAGTTCCTATATCCAAAGCCTCCAATAAAAATATGAACTGATCTTAGGCAACTAAATCACCAAGATAATACCCACAACAGCTACTATGAATATGCTGGTGAATTTCTAGATGTGAATTGCAAGATATAACAGACCCTCTTCATTGAAGATGGAAGCAAGATATTTATTAGTATACCAGAAAGACAAATCTAGCATAGTTACCAAGAGGTCTGTACACATTATCAATGCAGGAAGCAATGCCGTTCCCCAAGCCTTCCCTCTCTCAGACCTTCCCATGAGCAGGCTCCCCTAAGCAAAATGCCCTTCTCTTACCCACAGTAACTGTTCTCTGTCTCACTCCCTCCTCTCTCTCTCTCTCTCTCTCTTTCCAAATGTCAACTCACAACTTCATGCTCTACCTCTTTCTGCTCTACCCATTCAGTAAGCTCCTCCCACCACAGGATCCTTGTGACTGAGACATGTGTGACACAGGTTTCCATGTGACTTAGGATTCCATGTGACTCAAGAAGATCACATAGACATATTAATGGATGGGAAAGATCTTCCTATTCCATTATTAATTCTTTAACAATACAGCTATGGAAGAGCTCAAAAAGGTTTCTGAGAATCAAGTCAGAGAAGTCAAAGAAAAATTGGGAAGAGAAGTGAAACTGATGGAAGAAAACCATAAAAATCAAGTCAACAGTTTGATAAAGTAGATCCGAAAAATACTGAAGAAAATAAAAAGATCAATCAGGAGATTAATGCCTTAAAAATAGACTAAATAGAAAAAGAGGTGTCAAAGGTCATTGAATAAAATATTTCCTTAAAATTAGGATGGAAAAAAATAAAAGCTAATGACTGTGGCAAATCAAGAAATTATGAAACAAAACCAAAAAAATGAAAAAAAACCAGAAGACGATATGAAATACATTAGTGGAAAACAAATGATCTGGGAAATAGATTAAGGAGAGACTATTGAAAAATTATTCAACTCCCTGAAAGCCCTTATCAAAAAACAGGCCCAGACATCATCTTTCAAGAAATTATCAAGGAAAACCACCCATTTATTCAAGAACCAGAGGGAAAAATACAAATTGGAAAAATCCATCAGTCATTTCCATTTCAAAAGGATAACTCCTGGCAATATTGTGGCCAAATTCCAGAGTTCCTAGTTCAAGAGAAAATATTGAAAGCAGTCAGAAATAACCAATACAAGTACTATCTTGTTTCTACAGGATAACAGAAGATTAAGCAGTTTCTACATGAAGTCATCAAAAAGAACTTGAAATATATTATATTTCTAAGGTCAAAGAAGCTAGGGTTAAAACCAAGAATCACATACTCAGAAAAACTGAGTAAAATACCTTGGGATGGGGGAAGATGAATTTTGAATGAAATAAAGATCTTTCAACATTCAACTGAACAGAAAATTTGACTTTCAAATACAAGAATCAGGAAAAGCATGACAAGGTAAGCAGGAAAGAAAAATCATAAGGGACTTACTAAAGTTGAACTGTTTACATTTCTACATGGAGAGGTGACGTTTGTAACTCATGAGACCTTTCTCAGTATTAGGGTAGCTGGAGGGAATATATATATATATATATTACATATACAGAGAGAGAGAGAGAGAGAGAGTACAGTATGACTTGAACATGAAGGAATGATATCTAAAAACATAAAATTCAGGTGTGAGAGAAGAATATATTGGCCAAAGGAGAAAAGGAGAGATAGAATGGGCTAAATTATCTTCACTAAAAGAGGCAAGAAAAAATGTTTTAAGGTGGAGAAGAAAGGGGAGGAGGAGAGAGGGATTGAATGAAACTTACACTCATCAGATTTGAATTAAAGAGGGAATAACATACACACTAAGGGGATAAGGAGGGCATGATAGAAGGAAGAGCTAGTACTCAGATGAAAATACTTTTGAGGAGGGACAGGGTCAAAGGAGAGAATAGAATAAATGAAAGTTGGGATAGGATGGAGGGAAATACAGTTAATCTTTCCCAAAATTACTGCTATAGAAGTGTTTGGTATGACTGGACATGTAAAACCTTTATCAAACAGCTTGCCTTCTCAGTTGGGGTAGGAAGGAAGAAAGGAAGGGAGATAATGTGGAACTCAAAATTTTAAAAAAGAATTTTAAAAATTGTTTTGCATGCAACTGGGTAATAAGACATACAGGCAATGGAGTATAGAAATTTATCTTGCAAGACAAAAAAATGGAGGGCAAGGAGATAAGAGAAGGGAGCAGATGATAGCAGGGAGGGCAGATTGAGGGAAGGAGTAATCAGAATGCACTGACTTCAGGTGCCAGTAGGGGAGAGATGGGGAGAAAATTTGGAACATAACAGCTTGTGGAAATGAATATTGAAAACTAAAAATAACAATAGAAAAAAAAGTATTGAATTCCTCATGATTTCCCTTTCCTGTTTCCCTTTTTACATCACTTCTTCTGAAGAGTCAGATTTTCTATTCAACTCTGCTGTTTTCCTTAGGAATACCTAAAAGTACTCTCTTTCTTTTGAATATCCATTTTCCCCCTGAAGGATTATATTCAGTTTTACTGGATATATAATTGTTGTCTGTAATGCTAACGTTTTTGCCCTCCAAGACATCATCTTCTAAGCCCTGTCATCCTTTAGTCAGCTAAATCTTAGTGTGTTCTAACTGTGGCTGCATGATATTTGCATTGTTTCTTTCTGAGTGCTTCCAATATTTTTTTTTTCCTTGACCTAGGAGCTCTGGAATTCAGCTATAAAATTCCTGGGAGTTTTCATTTGAAATCTCTTTCAGGAGGTAATCAATTGATTCTTTCAACTTCTATTTTAGCTTCTGGTTCCAGAATATCAAGGCCATTTTGCTCAATTATTTTGGTTCACTTGGCAGTTATAAGGAACAGGGATTACGAGCATGCTAACAGGTATGTTGGATGGCTCCCAGGTCCATGGGGAAATAGGAGGAACTCCAAATGAAAATACTTCAGTGAGCACTTGTTGCTGGTTAAAGCAGTACTCTTTGCCAAAGGATGAAATCATTCAGCATGAAAAGGATTACTGTTATGCAAAGCTCAGGGCACAGCCTGCTTTCTGGACCTTAGTTCTTGGAATCAAGGTCTCCACATATCTTGAAAAATATTAATAGCCTGAGATTTTGGAGGATTCATAGTTCTCCCTTTCTTTTGTATTTTGAAGACCTCAATCTCTGAAGGTCAAGTTCACCTTCTCTTCCATAGGTCCCAACCCAGTCTTGCCAGGAAATCTCTTTCTCAGGGAAATTCCATTCAGTCAAGCTTGAGTGGAGAAAGATCCTTTTGACTAGAAAGTGTAAGGCTGGAGGTGGTCTGAGTATGCAAATGGTTTTCCTGTTCAAATGGGACATGTGGTCTTCATCAAACACCTACTCTTTCTAAGGTATATGAGCTATGAGCCCACCCTGTCATGATTGTCTTTGGGCTAAGAAAGATGGCCAAATTGCCATCCTTTGTTAATAACATTCTGGAATAATTAATAGAATGATTAAATTACTCAGAAAATTTTCCTCTTAAAACTTTCAAATCACCACAAGGATATGAAAATCTTTTGTCAGTATTTTGCTACTGTCTTTGTCCCTTTGAAGGTTAGGTGTTTGTTTTAAGAGTTGAATCTCAGAAAAATAAATTGAACAAGGCATCAGTGAACTCCCTAGGGAAAAATCTCCAGGATCAGATGTATTCACAAGGGAATTCTATCAAACATTTAAAGAACAGTTAATTCCAATATTATATAGACTATTTGGGAAAATTGGGGAAGAAGGAATCTTCTCAAATTCTTTGATGATACAAATATGGTTTTGATAACTAAATCAGAAAGAGCCAAAACAGAGAAAGAAAATTAAAGACGAATTTCTCTAATGAATATAGATGCAAAAATTTTAAATAAGATTTTAGCAAAAAGAATACAGCAACTAATCATGAGAATGATATATTATGATCAGGTAGGATTTATACCAGGAATGCAGGGATGGTTCAATATTAACAAAACTATTAACGTTATTGATCATATCAAAAACAGAACTAACAGAAACCACATGGTGATCCCAATAGATTCAGAAATGTCTTTTGATAAAATACAGCACCCATTCCTATTGAAAACACTAGAGAAAAAAGGAATTAATGGAACTTTTCATAAAATAATAAGCAGTATCTACCTAAAACCTTCAGCAAGCATTATATGCAATGAGGATAAGTTAGATGCATTTCCAGTAAGATCAGGGGTGAAACAAGGGTGTCCATTATCACTACTACTATTCAGCATGGTATTAGAAATGTTAGCTGTAGCAATAAGAAAAGAAAAAGAAATTGAAGGAATTAGAATAGGCAAAGAAGAAACTAAGCTGTCACTCTTTGCAGATGATATGATGATATATTTACGGAATCCCAGAGAATGAAGCAAAAAACTACTTGAAATAATAAACAACTTTGGCAAAGTTGCAGGTTACAAAATAAACCCACACAAATTTTCTGCATTTCTGTATATTACTACCAAAGCCCAACAGTAAGAGATAGAAAGATAAATCCCATTTAAAGCTACAGTAGACACTAAAAAATATTTGGGAGTCTACCTGCCAAAAGAAACCCTGGGACTATATGAACACAATTACAAAACACCTTTCGCACAAATAAAGTGAGATCTAAGTAAGGGAACAAACATCAGTTGCTCATGGGTTGTCTGAACCAATATAATACAAATGATGATTCTACTTCAATTAATTTACTTATTCAGTGCAATACCAATCAAAGTATCAGATAATTATTTTGTAGAATTAGGAAAAAATATATCAAAATTTTTTTGGAAGAAAAAAGATTCAGAATATCAAGGGAACCAATGAAAATAAATGCTAGGGAAAGTGACCTAGCTCTATCATATTGCAAATTGTGTTATAAAGCAGCAATTATCAAAACCACTTGGTAGTGGCTAAGAAACAGAAGGGTAGACCAGTGGAATATGTTAGGTACCCAAGAAACAGTAGTCAATGGATATAGCAATCTACTCTTTGATAAACCCATAGATCCTAGCTTCTGGGATAAGAATGCTCGACAAAAATTGCTGGGAAAATGGGATAACAGTATGGCAGAAACTAGACATAGATCAATACACAGAAACTACCGCAGTGTGTGATGATTTTTTCTGGTAGACTTAGAACTTCATTGCAATGCAAGGACTTAAAATATTCCCAAGTGTTTTAAGGCAAAATATCTTTCATATCCAGAGAAAAAGCTATGGAATTCAATGGCAGAATGTAGCAGATCATTTTCTTCTGTGTTATGTTTTGGTTTGTTTTATGATTTCCCCCATTTATTTTAATTCCTCTATGCAACATGAGAAAGGTGAAAATGTGTTTAGTAGGAATGTATGTGTAGAACCTATGTAGAATTGTATGCCAACCCAGGGAAGGAGAGGAGTCAGAGGGAAAAGAAATCTAAGTTATATGGAAGTGATTGTAGAACACGGGAAACAAACAAAATAATAAAAATAAGTAAAAATAAAAGTATTTAAAAAAAAGAAGATCCCATGTAAAAAGCAAAAGGAAAAGAATAGTTGAATCCCGAAGTATTTGAAAGATATGTTTGTTAATAATTTTGATTTGTTGTCTGTGGTTCCTCTTACCATTATTTAACTTCCTTGTTTATCTCTCTTTTCTGTAGGGTTTTTGTTTGTTTGTTTTTATTTGTTTGATAGCATGGTGGTGACTCTTGCTTTTTTGATTTTGCTAAATACATGGAAAAATTTTCCATTCACTCAGTTTTATTTTGTGTATATCTTCCTCTCTGTAAATAAATTTCTTTTAAGTAGAAATAGTAAGATTTGCTCTCCCTGTAGTTTATGATGTTTTTTTATTGGATACTATAATTTATTCATATTAAAAGTTACATTAGTTGTTTATTTTTTCCTCCATCTATCTCCAAAATTGGATTTTTTGAACTATTATTTCGTGATTTACTGCCATAAACACATTGTTGTGTGTGTTGTTCCTTTTATTTTTCAAGTTTCCCTGCTCCCACTAACTCTCTTTTTCTCTCTCCTGAACTGCTCTTCTTTATTTTTTTGTATTTTTTTTTTAGTGGCAAGAATTTTATTTTATTCTAGATATAGACGATCTGGGGCACAAAGTGATGGACTTGGAACTAAGAGGATGTCAGTTCAAATCCTGCCGCAAGTACTCACCAGCTAGATGGCCCTGGAGCAGTCATTTAACTTTTCTCAGTCTCTTTACTCATCTTGAGAAGATTGAGTTAATCTTGTTTCATTTTCTTGTTGATCCATTCACAAGTAATTCATTTTGGCCTCTAATGGCTTGGGTTCCTTGCCCTGAATTCAGTTTAGAAATTCATCTGGCCTGTAATGGGTTAAGTTTAAAAATCTAGCTCTCCTGCTGATCACTGATCTTGTCTTGCCTCAAAAAACTTAACTGACCTTGGGGGAAAGTCAAGCCTACAATTTTTATAGCACCAAGCTGTCCTTCAAGGGTGTCTTGTTTGTTATCCAATATTGGACTCTCAGGAGGGAAGGAGGGGATTGTTGCTAGCCTCCATTACCTAACTTCCAATCAGTCATCTGTTCCTACTCCTCAGCTTTGCAACCTATCATGGCATCCCCAGTCCATGATGTCCTCTACCCTGTTGTGTTCTTTGTTCCACAACAAAGGGGAACTGATGGGAATAAGTTAGATAATAAGAAGACCAGCAGACTTCAGGTGAACTCAACCAATCAAAAGACCTTGGCCTTCAGAAAAGTGTAAAGTTTTTGATAAAGGAATCAAATCTAAAGCTATCTGGAACTAGCCAAGAAAAATGACCCAGAGTTACCTGGAGAAGACTTTTCTTCACTGCACTTGCTTTAATGAACTTCATGTATATGAGCAGACACACCCCGCATAAAAATATCCCTCTATTTTCTAATCATGGGTCCTATTTTAAAGCATGTTTGGGAGAGGGAAATCACAGTAAGGGAGGTGATGTAATGGGCATATAGAGAACATGGTGACCTTTTGGAGAATGGACCAATCCATCTCTTGGTGGGAGGATCTGTCTTGAACTAACGGTATATATCTCATCTCACTTCTGTATTTAGTGCTCCCTCCACCTGAAAAGAGGGTGGGAGCCTGCTTTGGCCAAAGTATTCAATTCCTCTGAACTCTGCTGCAATAAATTTTCCTTGATACCTTATTAGTGGCAAGTGTGTTTCTAACATCTATGCTTGTCAACAAATGAGTTAGTGGTTGTTTCCATTTATGCCACATATGCTCTTCTTTATTTTTGTTTGTTTCAACTTTTGTTTTAGGGTTTTACTCAGTAATTTTGGCAAAGACAAACTGGCATAGAAGAAAGTCAAGGGGCTTCAGGCTGGGACCAGGAAGAAGGTGGTAGTAGATATGTCCAGGAAGAAGGAGTTCCCCAGGGTCTGAAACCAGTCTGAAACAGAAAAAAGAGTCCCAGAGCTACGAGCTTAGAAATCACTCTCTTTTTTGTTAATGGGAGTATATATCAATCAAAAGCAGTTAATGAGCATTCAGAAATACAAGGAGCAGAAAATATTTCCTGGGATGAAGGAGACACTTCCCATGTTCATGCAGTCATTGTTCGTTCCCATTGTGGAAACCTATGAAGAATATTTCTTTTATTATTGGCAGATAGATATTCAGGAAGATAGTAGTGATGGGCAAGTTTCTAGTGTGTTTTACACTTCACCAGGAAAGAGTTCTTCTTTGAAACACTGATTAGTTGAGTTCTTCTTTGGTGAAAGAGTTAAGTTAGGAGAATCCCAGTAATAGAGTAGTTAGCAGAGTTGAACATACTGGTAACTGAAAGACAACTTGGTTGAGAATTTGATGTACAGAACTTCTTAACCTTCTATCATTTAAATTTGTACCTTTGAATAGGATGTCTGTTATTGGAACCAATCAGTCAAGACTATTATATCATCTCCATCTACAAAGGACATAGAAAAAAAGATTTGGTATTTGCTTTGCCAGCTTGTTTCTGATGTTATTGTTTTAAATATATTCTATCTCTTGGCATATGAATGTACATTTATATAACATATATAGTTATTTACATAAATGGACATATTTGGATTATGCATATACATATATATGCACATATGTATATTTATAAACATATTATATATAAACTTAATTTCATATTAACCAAAAACATTGAAAATAAAGGTGATTTTTCCTATTGGGGAATGAAATACTACTGTGTTGTATGAGTATAATAGAATAATATTTTATCATAAAAAATGGCAGAAATTTATGAAGACATTTTGAGGATTTTTGCCCACTAAGGCATAGCAAAATGAAGAATTAGGAGAATTTGGACAATTCAGTTATAGGGAAAGAACAAGGGAGACTTTATAACTCTTCAATTGAAGATCAAATATACTTACCTCCCTACTGTTAGGAATTTGTTCACATATTTGCATGTACTGTAGCTCTTCTCTTCTTATCTAGATTTCTTCAAGGTAAAAATCTAGTATTTTTATGTCTGTGTCAAATGGCACCCCTACTCTTATGATTTATAGTCTTAGTTTCAAATTGATATGCAGAATAATCAAACCAGTTCACCAGTCTACCATCTTTGAATTATTTTTCCTCTTTTCCTGTAGGATTTCCAACATTTGTCATTTCCTTCTGTCATCATATTAGCCACTCTGATGGGTGTGAGGGGAATCTAAATTCCTTTAATCTGTATTTTCCTAATTAAGTGTGATTTATATCATTTGTCCATGGAATTGTTCATCCTTCGGATTTTGACCTTTGAAAACTACCTGTTTGTTATCGTATAAAGTATCTCTCTGTTGTGAAATGCATTTATCGTATGAATTTGGATCAATTCCTTATGTCTTTCATAGGAGACTTTTACCACAGAAACTTGCTATAAATATGTCTTTCTGCATTTGATTATTTCCTTCTAATTTTAACTTTATTAGATGATTTTCAATGAAATATTTCAATTTTATATGATCAAAAATAAACATCTTATCATCCTCTCTGACAATTCTTTTCATGAACTCTTCCCTTATTCGTAGATTTGAAAGCTAATTTCTTCCTTGTTCCTCTAATATGTTTATGATGTGGCATTTTATA
>JAQQSK010016585.1:0-10392 GCA_028658325.1 Potorous gilbertii | reverse complement strand
AGATATTTATACTAAGAAATGTGCCTGGAGAGCGGGAACAAACACTTTAAATCCTAGGGGAACACTTCAAAAATACTGTAAGAACATATAGGTGGCTGGGGATTTTTAAAAATTTATTTTCTTTACATGGAAATTGAGAATGCTAAATGATCTAATGTGGCAACTGAGGACTCAAGTATTTAATAATCCAAATTTGAATTCCAAGTGCCTAACATGAAAACCTGCTTCCTGATGCGAGTAGATTGAAAATCACCCCAACGGGCATAATTCTGCCAAGTATTTGTAGCTGGCTGTGCCCAAGGAAGCCAGAATGAAAATAAAAACAGCAACAATGATTACCACAATTCCAAAATTAAATTGCAGACAATTAGTCCTATAGCATGTCAGCACATTTCTTATGAGAGCCAGAGAAAATCCAACAGTTTTATGTTACGGAAGCTTCGTAAATGAAAACTGTAGGGTTAGTAATCTGTAGAACTACATTAGTACCCATTAAAACAAGGGAAATGGCTAAGTCATGTGGTGGAATGGAGAGAGGGCTGGATTTGGAATAGGAGCACTTGAATTCCCAGCTTAGCTCTGGTACTGTCTACCTATCTGACCTCCAGGAAGTCATTTCATATCTCTGGGCTTCAGTTTCTTCACCTATAAAACGAGAAGGTTGAACTATAATAACCATAGTCACATTTCAATAGCCCCTGCTGTGTACCATACACTGTGGTAAAGAAATTTCAAATATCTCACAAGAAATTGGTGAGGGAGGTGCTACTATTACACTCTTTTATAGTTGAAAAAATTGGTGCAAAAGATGTTAAGTGAATTGCCCATGGTCACACAGCAAATATGTGTTTAAGGGTAGATTTGAACTTAGGTCTTCCTGACTCCAGGTTCAGTACTCTACCCAACGTGCCACCTTCTGACCTCCTTACCTATCTATATAACCCGTAAAGCTCTTTCTAACCATGTATCTTTGAACATCCAGTCATGAAATTGTCATCAACAACAAACCAAGAGACAACTCCTGGAGGGAGGGGGAGTTTGAAAAGGAATTATAGGCTGATCAAAAGGTAGACTAGCTGCTACTTTTTTCTTCTGGGGGAGAAAAATAATCCTTGAAACCCACCACCACCTCCAAGAAGAGTCATTTAAGTCAATGATCTTTTTCAAGGTAATAAGATTAATTACTTCAGAAGAGTTCATGCATCTTTTGAAAGGAGAAGTTTCCTTTGGATAATAGTTTTTAAAGACAGGACTTGGACTCTAATGACAAAGAACAAAAGTTTTGCACAATTGTGAGGGTGGGGAAGAGAAGAAATCTATATATTACGAAGAAACAGAAACAAAAACTTCATGCTACACATGGAAAGATGATTTTACTCCAGATACATACTAGATTAATCTGAATGCCTCAAAGTAATCACAAGTACATAAAAAAGGACAAAGGAGTTTCTAAAAGTACAAGTAATATATGTTACATAAATGGTAAGACAGCCGAATAGCTATGTACCACTGGTTTATACCAAAAAGCATAACACTATGAGATTATACAGTTACAATTATCTCTCAAATATGAGTTAATGAAGTAGTTCATTAAGCATAGCATAATGTGGTAGAAAAAAGCTTGCATTTGAATTCAAAAGCCTTGGGTTCAGATCCTGTCCCGGCTATTTATTTAATTTGTGAGACCTTGAGGCAAGTCTTAATTCAATCAATTCAATGTTTACTTAGTACCTACGTGTCCTTGCTAGCAATTACAAATATATGTCACTAATATTACTTACCCATTATCTCCCTGGATGATACTGCTGAAGATTCATTTGTTTTGAAGTGAATTGTATGTGCTCCAAGAACAGAGATTTACAATGTCCATAAGAAAGCATACCCTAAATCTTCCCTTAGAAAGCACACTTTCCCATTCAGGTGCTGTTCTTGGTTATGCAGTTACTTAAACCAGTTAGAACTGAAGGGTACAAATGGGTGCTGGGTCCAGTAGAAGGAGAAGGGAAGACCTGGGAAGTCTGCTCAGGATGATGGCAAAAAGTCAGATGAAGCCTAGCTCTGGGACCTTGTGAAAGAAAGGCTTCGAAACTTTATTGATAAAAATGTAGTGAGTTTTTAAAGTCAAGTAGCAGAGTCAAATCCCTAAAGTGATCAAGAATTCCCTTTCCATGAATGAGTTCCAGTTTTACAGAGTTGGAACAATTCTCCTTCTTTCTTCCTCTCCTTTTACTCTGATGCCTACTCAGGAACGTCCCAATATATATTCTGTGGAATTAATTTCTGAAAGAATTATCCACAATCATCTTTGGTCCTTGGATCCTCTGTTCTAGCTAGAGTTCATTTGTTCTTAAGGATCCAAGTGCCCTGAAAAGCAAACCATTCCCGAAGGAATGAGAGAAAAATGGAGAGCGGCCTCAGTGCAAGCCATGGGGAAGGAGGAGGAAATGCCTCTAAGAAATTAAGTAAATTAAAATTTAAAAGGCCAACAGACAGAAATGGGTGGAAGTGAAGCTCTTGGCAACTCTAAATTATAAGAAAAGGGACTATTTGTAAATGAAATAGCTAACACCATTCTCTGGAATATTTTGCATATACAGAAATTATCTTTTTAAAAGCACTCATAAACACAGTATTCGATGTTTGAAGAATTTTAGACAAAACAGAAGCAAGAAATGAAAATCTTATTGTCTCTCTAACAGAACGGATTAACAATGAAGTTACAAAATGCCACAGATCTATGGGAGTAAAGGGATCTGAATACCAGCTTAGATTTGCTACAGAATTTTTTTTTTCTCAAGTGGTATTCATTGTATGCTCAACTCACTGTCAAGCTAATAATTATTCTTTCTAAGTTAGGAGACTCATTAACTTTAGGAGGAAGAGAAAGTACTCTTAACTCTCTCAGAACTTTTGTCTGGACAAGAGAGGAGTTGGGAGGGATGAGGTAAGCACTGAAATATGTCACTCTAGGTCAGGGAAACAAGGTCCTAAAAAACTAATAAAGCAGTACAAGAGCATGCTCATCAACATGGAAGGTTGCATTTAAGGGGCCTATTTCAGAGAGTAATGTGCTTTTCTCTTTATGGAAGGATATACTGGTGAACCACAGCAAAGTAAGGCATGGCAATGGCTGTTTTCTATCATTTGCCATTAACTGTTAGAGACCCTCAGCTTGAATTGCTTTAGTCTATACAGTGAAAAAGAATGACACCAAGGAAAAGAGGATATGAGAAAGAAATTCAGGATAAATACAAATATCAATAATAAATAATATTTATAATGTGTATTGAGAATATATTACATGAACTCTCATCTCAGATTTCCCAACAGTAAAATAGAAACCTTTTTTTTACCATTTCTACAAGGATGTTTAGGAAGAAAAACCTTCAAATATTTCAACTATTTCAAGAACCTCCAAAGTTAAAAGACCACAGACCATCCCCCCACACACACACCTATTCTTCCAAAGTCAAGTGCTGTGAGGATTCCTCAGGCAAGTATAACTTATATAGCACTGTGTTGACTCAGGGGACTGTAGATTTCCATATTTATTCTCTTGGCATAGGCTATTAAGGCTACTAATGGATACAGAAGCTAATTTAGTAGACGGAAGGCAGATCTGTGCAGATTTCAGGATCCTTGAATGCACAGCATGGCTGCCATAAGGAGCACTCAAAAATGTTGAGCTGCAAAGCTCTGAAGGCAGGTGTTTTGCTGTTTTCATATTTTTTAAGTCTATTTCGTGATATACTGTGGTTCTCTTTTTATTATCTTGTGAGACTATTGCTTTCTTTTCTAAATAAATGACTCCAAATAGGTCACTATTTAACTTTAGTGTGAAATTACTGCATGCCACACTGCTAGCAACAATTAACATTTCAGTGCTCCAGGTAAGATAACATATTAAGAAGGGACTCTTGCTCTGCATTTCCCCACTGCAATGAAACCACAGGTACCCACCATTACCTACGTATATATGGATATAGAGGTACATATACATAAATCACTGTATTTCACATTTTACCTACTTGTAATTGCTCTGACACAAAGACTGTGTCATTTTTCATCTTTATATTCTTGTCATCTAGCTAGCAAACTGCTTAATTTCTTTTTGATACAAGCTGGCATTTGTAGTGCATTAAGATTTACATAACTCTTTAAACAAAAAAACTTATGCAATATTCACAACAACCCTTGGAGGTGGGTACTATGATCATCCACATTTTACAGTGGAGGAAATTAAGACAAATAGAAGTTAAATGACTTGCCCAGAGTCACACAGCTAAGTGTCTAAGACCAGATTTGAACTTGGGTTGACCTGACTCCAGACCCAGTGCCATCTAGAAACTGACAGTAAGTGACATTTATCTACAGGGGTACAAGTTCATACACAAGCAGAAATGGTATATGAACAAAATAAATGCAGGGATTTGGGGGAGAGAGGGAAGGAGAGATGGAGTGAGCCACTGACACTAGAGGGAACCTGAAAGTGTCAGTTGAGGTGAGACAGAAAGAGAGCTAGAGGTTTCAAAAGGTGAAGGTGAGATTTTTCTGACCTCTTTGGTCTAAAGGTGTGACCAAAATGCAAACAAACAACATGAAAATACCTTGTATAATACAGTTCTATATATTTCTACAATCACTCATAAGGGAAAAATCTTCTACTCCCCCCCAAAAAATTATTTCAACATTTCAAGCTCAAAGCATTAAAAATAAATGGCTCATGATGAATGGATTGTTGAATTAGACCTTTATTTATGATATGTGTCACAAGTCATTTATCTTTACATTTTATATTTGGCTAGATTCACTCAGCTTCGAGTGAGAAAACTAGAAACAAGCCAGAGAGCAAGCTAAAGGAGAAAAGGCCAATGAGATGAGCTCAGTGTAGCTAGGAGATGGAGAAGGAAGATTTGGCAGAGATTTTACTTGCAGAATAAAGCTATGATTTATTAAAAACATGGATGGAGAATTCTTCTTGGTTGTGATTAAATGTTAAATAAGAAAAAACAAGCAAAAAGACTCTAGAACAAAACTGTGGGCAAGCCAGGTCACAGCATAGATATATACAGAAGTGGCTTTTAAGTAAGGATTCATCTGCAACAATACTTTTTTCTGGTGAAAAACAACAAGGAATATCAGGCACACAGAGCATGAGGAGAGCAAGTGACTATGTACACTGAAATGATTAAAGACAGGACTGACCTCTACAATGGAGACTCTCCAACCTCACTACACTACCTCATGGTTCAGTAGAAAGAACATTGGACATGGAGTCAGGAAACCTGGGTTCAGACTCCAGGTTTGCCACTAATTCTGTGAACCAACTGAAGTCAGTTCCATTCTCTGCGAACAGTTTCCTCTTCTACAAAATTTGGCACAGACCAGGTAATGGTCTAGGTGCCTCCCAGGCCCAATAATCCACAATTCAATGACATATGACTATAGCAACCTCTCACACCAACTGGACCCTCTTAGATTCCTTAACCTTTTTTAACCTTTGAGTATCTGTTTTTACCTCTTCCATCTTTTCCTTAAAATGATTTTGTAGCTTTCCAAAGAATTTAACATGCTTTTATTTTTTAAAACACAGATTTCTATATTATCTTTTAATCTGTGACTATCTGATTTTTACCTCTTCCATCTTTCTCTTGTAATGTTCTTCATAGGGGAAGTGTGTAGAGATGTTTGTCGCTTTCTGAAGGATTTGTTATGCTTTAATCTTTAAAAATGCACTCTTCTATAGTGCTTGGGTTTTTCAAAGTACTTTCCTCACAACCACCTACAGCATGGGGCAGCTAAGTGGCATCAGTTAGACATGAAATCTGGAAGCCCTGAGTTCAGATCCTGCCTCAGACACTCTCTGTGTGCCTTAACCTTTCTCAGCCTGCGTAAGATGAGGTAAGAGGGGATGACAGGAGGTGAGCTGAAAGCATGCCTAACTATTGCATTCTACCTGGCAGGCACATTTAGTACCCTTGGTCTTTCTCTTTCTTCTTCTTCTCCTACATAAAAAGTAATGAGCTGCAAGAAGAATAATACCTTCATATCCACAGAACACTAAGACATACAAAGAATGAAGGAGCTCAAAACGAAAAAGGGACAGAGAGGTCAGACCAGGCAAAGCATCCTGATGGCTTATGTGAGTCTACTGTATCTTTATATCAACTACTTGATTTCAGACCTTCTCCCTGAAAAGATTAATATTTGTAACAACAAAAACGTTCAAGTGTCTAGAGGAACAATTTATACAATTATGCTGCTGTAAGATGCTAAGACCTTGAGAAGGATTGTTGCTGAAAACTTGCACTTACAGAGACAGGGGAACCCACCAGGTATTGAAAGAAGTAATATACAGAAAACAAATTAGATTTACAAAGCTAATGGCACAAAAATAATATACGGCCAATGTTTAGAAAATGGTCAAGTATAGTGTTCTAAAAGTCCCCAATAACAATAAAACAATATTAGTACTAAATGAGTAACAAGTAAGAGATGATCTACACTCACAAGTAAAATGTAAATGGAATCGCAATAAAGCAAAGACTTCACATTAAAAAAAAAAATAACGTACGCCAAAATATCCTTATGGAAGACGTTGAAAGTGATCCATGAAAATGACTATGATGTAAAATTACTAGGAACCAAGCAGAGGAAGCCATGCCTAACTGGTCATCTTCCATTTACACCTCCCCCCAAGAATTCCAGGAAAGTCCCTTGGAAAATCTGGCTGAGCGAGGCATTTAACAGACCTATGTCCACACAGTATTGCTCACCTTGGCCCAGGTGCCTTTGCTCAGGGTCAGAGCCACAGTGTGACAATACTAGAAGAATCGTTGTTTGTAGGGAGGAGAGATCCACACAGATGAACTCATCCTTCATTTCCCACACCACTAAGATCACAGGGTAATTAACTGATAGGCTCTTTCCCCTAAGATTAACATAGCTTTACCTGTAGACGGGTGCTCCTCAACCCCTCAACAAGCAAACAAAAAGGCAAATACATACATGAAAAATAAAAATTCAAAAGGTTTTTTTGAGGTGACAATTTGTTCTACAAAAGGATTCTTTGATTTCTGAAGACTTCATTAGAGGATTCTTTCATTTAACATTTCCTTAGTAACAAATAATATTGATATCTCTTGTAATTATATTCTTTAAAATAATCTTTACACATATCATTTGGTCCTCATAAGTCCCGAGATATAGGCAGTTCAATTAAGATCATAATCATTTACAAATTAAGAGGAAAATTCAAGCTTGGGGACATTAGGTAATCTGCCTTAAATGACAATGCCAGAACTCAAACCCTGGTATGCTGATTCCAGATCCAACTGTCTCTCTACCACACCTTATATTGGAAAGTATAATTATTCAGTGCAGAGAAATTCAATTTGCATGCATTCTTTTGTGAATATGCTGTTGGATAAAGTAAGGTCCATTTTCTAGCTCTGCATTGTTTGAGCGATGAGTGAAAACAGGGAGCTCCAAAAAAGTAGCAGCCTCAGCGTCCTCATCTTTGCTCAGGTCCTACAGAGCTACAGGAGATCTAGGTCCTCCTGTACAACAACATGGCAAACTCAAAGAAGAAACAAAGAAATACTCAAGCGAGCACCGTCATCTTCTTCTCCAAACAAGGAGGCACTTTCCTCATGGTTTTCAGGGACAAGTGTCTGAATCATAAAATAGGGCTGTAAGAAACACTTTCTCTTTGAGAGAATCTGATCACACGTCATTTCTGGTTGTCTCCCAGGCTATTCTGGTTGCAATTCTCATTCCAAATCCCTTGCAAAATTTAGAGGGCAAAGGAGACGTACAATTAGTGAGCACCGAGAGATGCAGAACAAATTTTACCTATTAAGAGTCACTAAATATCTTCTGGCGGATGGATATAAGAGAAAAGAAACCTGCCTAAGCCACAAGATCAACACCCTCTAACTACCTCTGCCTTTGCATCTTTATCCCTTTTGATGTTAACATTGAGCAGCACCTGTTTCAAAGGAGAATTGTTGTTATTTGTAATTGTTGTTTACCAAAGAGTGTGCCAGAACTATTACTCCTCCTGAGTTTGTATTTATAAAAGCACGTTCTATATAATCTTTTCAAAAATATCCTTCTGTCCGCCTTGGTATTTAGTTTAATTCTCTGCTCCAGGTAGGAAGTAACAGCTTCCTGAAATCTTTGCAACTTGTCTATTTTCATCACTTTTGGAAAATAGCGTTAGAAGCCCAAAGGAATAAAGTCACTCACTCAAAGCATTACTTTAATACTTCAAAAAACCATCATTTCCTTGGCATGGAATTCCTGACACAGATCTAAACCACCCCATGCCACAATATCATGACCCGAAACACTGATCATGTAGTGGCCAGCGCTATGACGACAAATCTCTCCTAAGTTATCCAATCGTGTCCTTGGATGCCAAAAACACAGTCTGTTTCTACACCTGCACTTTAAGCCTTTCTAAATTGGTAGGATATGCTGTAGGTTGAACGTAGCTGGAACAGCATTCGAGAGCACAGGGAGATCACCTCCTTCCATACCACTGAAGGTAATTCCAGCCTTGGAAGTACTCTCCACTCTGTGGTCCCTCTGTCTGGGCTTCTCCCAGAATCTCCATTTAAGGAAGGTGCCCCTAGTCAGTCATATTTTTATTTCTCACCAAGTGTGCTGTTAGACTTCTTAGGACCCCACCAGAAGAACATTTGCTCCTTCAATCCTCTTTTTAGCTTCCTTTTAAGTGTGCTCTTCTCCAGTGGGAAAGTAAGCTCCTTGAGGGGAGGGATTCGTTATCTTTGTTGGAATTTATATTCTTATGTCTGTACTTGTATTGCCTCCAGGGGCAAATACAAAACGTTCTGTTTGGCATTCAGAGCCCTTCATAATCAAGTCCCCTCCTACCTTTCCTGTCTTCTTATACCTTACTCCTCATGTAGTCTTAGATCCAATGACACTGGTCTCCTGGCTATTCTATGAACAAGACACTCCATCTCTCAGCTCTGGGTGTTTTGCTTCGTTTTTTCCTGGCTGCCCCCATGCCTGAAATGCTCTCCTTCCTCCATTCTACCTAATGGTTTTCTGGGCTTCCTTTAAATCTCAATCAACCAGAATCCCACCTTTCTGGAAGCCGGTTAGCCTCTTACTTGTAGTGCCTCCCTCAGTTAATTATTTTCTCTTTATCCTGTATATTATTTGTTCTGTATATATTTGTTTGCTCATGTTGTCTCATCTCCTAGACTGCCAACTCCCTGTGGGCAAAGACTGACAAAATAATAACCCTGAAGTCTTTTCTCTCTAATCAAAGTTGGGGTGATCTGCTCTACAGAAGGGAAACTAAGCCATGGAGATCCTGATTGGGGTAGTTTTCCTTGCACGGACTGCTAGAGGCAACCAAGTCTCATGTCCATAACATAGGGTTGCCTTTGACTTGTCAAGGGAGGTCCTAATGATGTGCTGACAGAAGGAAGACCTCTGGATTTAAGGGGACCTGGGATGTTCAAATGGAGTAACTGGCCACCAAGAGAGACCACGGCCTCAATTTATTAGTTATTGCTGGTCTAGCTAATAAATTGGTTTGTCACACCTGGAAGTCTCTCTTGAAATTTCATTAGTGACATTCATTTATGGTAAAAACCATACAAAGCATAATCATCTATTTGTGAAAAGTATGGATCTGATACAAAAAGGGAGTGGAGAAAGCTGGGGGTGGGGGAATGGGGCAGATCACTAGGCAGCACACTGGGCCTGCTGGAGTCACCAAGACCTGAGTTCAAATCTAGTCTCAGACACAAGTTGTGGGACCCTAGGCAAGTCACTTCACGTGTGTTGGCCCAGCTTCATCAACTGTAAAACAAGGATAATAAAGAGCACCTGCCTAGGAGAGCGGGTATGAAGACCAAATGAGATAAAGTTTATAAAAAAACAGCACAGTCCCTGGACCAGTCGGTGCTATGTAAAGGCTTGCTCCTTTGTCTCCTCTCCCCTCTCTCCCTGTATTTGATGACATGAAAAAAAAATGCTGACATTTACTTAGGAAGTGGGAGAGAATCTGCAGAGAAACTATAATGGCCGGTTTTTATCTTCTCTCAAGTTGCAGTATTCAAACTCCTAGAGGCATTTTAATTCAATTCAATTTAGCAGACAGTATAAAGTACTGACTGGGTGTCAGATATGCTGGTAGGAACTAGAAATACAAAGCCAAAACAGTTCCTGACTTTAAGGAGCTTCTCTTTTACTGGAGAGAAACTACATGAATACAAGATAAAGAAAAACTATATATGTTTCATATTTATCTCATATATATAATACATATGTGTATATGCATGTATACATATGCAAACATAGATACATGAACTACATCCACCAATAACTGCAGGGAGGTGTGGAGGAAGA
>JAQQSK010016584.1:0-10392 GCA_028658325.1 Potorous gilbertii | reverse complement strand
GTCCCTTGTGACTTCTCCTTGCTGTTTACTTTTTCATGCTTCTTCTCATTCTTGTGTTTGAAAGTCAAATTTTCTTTTCAGCTCTGGTCTTTTTATCAAGAATGCTTGAAAGTCCTCAGTTTCATTGAAAGACCATTTTTTCCCCTGAGGTATTATACTTAGTTTGGCTGGGTAGGTGATTCTTGGTTTTAGACCTAGTTCCTTTGACTTCTGGAATATCCTATTCCACGCCCTTGGGGTCTGAGATTCAAATGCTGCTCCCCAGCCTCAGGGCTTTTGGTGGCAGGCCTGGCTGCTATTCAATGGGAGCTTAAGTATTGGTGGTCATGAGGGGGCAGGGCCACCTCCCAGGCTCAGTTCCCCCAGGGGGTTTATGCAGAGACCTTTTGTAATGGAGCTGCTGTGGAGCTCCTGCCTGCTCTGGGATCCTCTGGCTACCTGATGCCTCTGCCCTGCTGCCTCTGCCACTGCCTCTGCTGCTGCCTCTCGAGGGGGCCTGAGTCCCAGAGACACCCCGCTCCCCTCTTAGCCCGTTTCTCTCACTGACCTGTGAGTCTGTGGGTGGAGGGACCTTTGCGGTTGCTGGAGATTCTGTCCCTGAATCCTGCTCGGATCTGCTTGCTCCTTTTAGTGCCACCAGGCCAGGGCAGGGCAGGGCTCCACTCCCGTCCAGTGTGCATGGACCTTTGAGATTGGTTTTTCAGGGCTCTCTGGAACAGAAATCTCCTTCACTGTGTTGCTGTGTGGCTTCCACTGTTCCAGAATTTGTTGGGAGTTCTTTTTAGAGGAAATCCATGGGCTATGAGTTCAGAGCTAGCATATGTGAATCTTTCTACTCCGCCATCTTGGCTCCGCCTCCGACTATTCACATTTATTAAAAGGGAAGGCTTTTTTTTTTGAAGAAGGGAACAGTTGTGAGGAATGGGAGAGTATTTATAGTGATACTAAAAAAAAGAAAAGAGAATCAATGAATCACTTAAAAAAAACAAGAGAAGAGAAGAAAGTTCAGAAGGGGACACAGATAACCTACCAGGTTAAATTTAAAATATTCAACAATTAAATTGTACACAGAGTGGGGATTCATGGTTTCCTCTTTTTCTGATCTTTATATAGGGTTGTATTTGTTAATGTTTGACAAGCTCAAAATAATAAAAAATTACATTTAAAAATTTTTTGAAAATTACATACCAAAGGGTATATTCAGTTATAAGTTTTTATAAACTTATCAGCTGGAACAGATCCCTCCTTCACCACTGTGCTTTGTAGTTTTATATTGTGATAAAGTTCAAGGTCAGAGACCCTATGCAAATATTAATTTGGTGATAAGGGCTGGGCTAATGCCAGAGAAACAAACCCAAACAGAAATCTTAGAAATGCCTCCCTTTCCCATAGTGCAGCCCAATTCTGGAGTTCCCACAGAGGTCTTCATTTTTCATAACGATTAGTCACTTACATGAAAATATTTTAGAAGGGAATCTCTTCTTCCCTGTATTGCATTTGTATTCCCTTATTGACTCCTTGTGAGTAGGAATTTTTCCTTTCATTGAATTTGTATCACCACTGACTACTATAGCAAAGGTTTAATAAATGCTTCTTGATTGATCTGCTTTTCTTGTAAAGTATTCTCTTCAGAGTTTTTAGAAACTCGGAGCTTTAGTCACTTAAGAGGGCAGCCAATTTTTATAACACTCCCCTTCCTCCCAAAATAGTTCTAAGTGTGGCCCAAAACAGATCAAAAGTTTCATGAAGTTGTGACTGCCTGTTGACAATATGGACATACATATAATATATACACTTATTTTTTCATGACTCCTAGACACAAAAGATGATGGAAAGATATATGGTTGGTAATTAGGCTGAAACATATAATAATCATTTGTATAAGAATAGTGGCACAAAAGACCTAATCAAAGACATATGCTCAGACTGCTCAAATGGTACACTGGTATTCATGAAATGTTCATATAAATGCTACAATATTTTGGGCATAGAATGATGTAGATAAAAATGACAATTATTCAACTAACATTTATTAAGCATTTCCCCCCATGACAGGCATTATGCTGAGCACTTGGGGATTCGGGTAGCACAGAATGTTGTTATGTGGATACTATAGTAGAGAGAATATTGAGGAGATCTAGGATCCTTTACTGGTTTGGTATATATGACAAGACTATTTGTTTGGCTGAACTTCTCTAAATTTCAGACTTCTTCACTGTGAAAAATATTGGCAAGTAAGGATAGATGGGGATGCAAGGCTCAGCTTGTGCAGAACTGAATGCCAGGCTAAGGAGTTTGGATGTATTCTAGAGCAATGGGTATGATGGAAGATTTATTAATAGGGATCATCAAAGGAGCACTAAAGGAGTGCTTTAAGAAAATAAATTATCAGTAGTGTGCAAGAGTAAGGAGACAGTCCAGCAACACGAATATTAATTAGAGTTATCTATGGGTCATTTCCTTTGATAGTTATTCCACTCTCCCCTCAAATTGCACTCATACATGTAGGCTGAGTTCCCAGAGGGCACCTGCTACCCCACCTGGAGTGACACTATGGGTCTGAACTCATAAGCCCTCACCAGTGTGCTTTCCATTCACAGCCATTGCAGTAGATTCAACTAACTCTAAGTAAAGGCATTTACTCAAGTGGCATAGCAAAAATAATACACTTATCCCTTCCATGTCATGGCCTTCCCCATCATGGCTTTGCTATATTGCAGGTCAACATAAGAAATTAAGTGGGAATTTTTTTGGGCGGGATTATGGAAGCCAAAGATGACATATGAAAGCCAGCAGATGACACAGAAAAAGTTTGGAAGCACACATTCTGATAGACTCTGGCTTCATATGAGAAAAGGCTAAGTCCTTACATGATTCCTAAAGGAAAATGAAGGCAAATGGTGTACCCCTACAGATTTTCCAAATAGCAAGGTCACAGACAGAAGACTTGAGCACACCCTCCCACAAATATACACAGTATACATGGAAAGAGTGGGCTCAAAATTACGGTATAGCAGTAGTGAGGTATATAGGTAGGAAAGGTGTGGTCAAGACAACTGCTAGAACTGAAGGGTCCCAAGTTCTTTCAATCTTTCTAAAGCCCTGATGCTAAAATTCCCAGGGTCTGCTTTTCTACACAGCCTATTTCTTGATTGCTTACTCTTGTAGCTACTTTCTCCTTTGTGTGATTTTTTTCTATATATCCATGTCTTTGTAAAGAATGTCTGTTCCTTGAGAGACACAATATCTTGGCTGTGAGAGAATCAAGGTGCCACATAACAAGATGCTTTTAACAACTTTTAACAGATGTGAACAAAGCTTATTAGTCATTTCCCTAGGAAGGTGTTCCAACCCCTAAGCCCTGCAGAGTACACATCTAAATGAGTGAGACTGATATATCAGAGAAGGAAGATTTCTCTTTCTTCCACACTTTAGTCATGTAAATTTGAAGGTGAGTCACTATATCACAGCCATGTGGATACCTAATCACTTTCTCTGTACCATGTAAATGGCAGAACTAGATTTTAAGAGAAAGACCATTACCACATGACTATGCTCAAAATTCTCTCAATGTCCCAGATGTAATCTTATTGGTGGGGAATATATCCTCTCTATGCGGTATTTTAACCCTTAAGTCCCTACAAGTGCATTACCATTTAAATAAACCAACCACTAACAATGACACTTCTAGATCTTAATCATAACCATTTACTTAACAAAAAGTTCAAAGTCCAAACGCCACAGGTACTCATATATTAAAGAAAATGCAGGAATAATAAATATTTCACAATCCACGTATACACCTACGTCACATTCTGAAGGAAGGGTGGGCCCACAAATAGAGAAACCTGTCAGGAAAGCACATGAGGGAGGAACATTCATGTGCTCTCCATAAATTACAAGTATAGAAAAGGTTTGTTATCATTGGTCTAAGTAGCAATATCTATACCACATGTCACCATTTCTCTGCTAACTGCTCCCTTTTTGATCTTTACTTCTGTCTAGTTAGGACATTCAAATTATCTTCTGTTGGCTACCCATGAAGTATTTACAAACTTTCAACTTATGATCACTGTTAAAATTACACTGAGAAAGCATTCCACTCTTAATTTAGCTAACAGATCCCTTCAGAAAACTGCACAACTCATCAGAATAAAACTCTTGTCCTAACAGACAAACCTAGACTGCTTTTTGCTCACCAGAATGATACTTTTTTTTTTTTAATCAGCTGATGGCAGAGTTGAAACCTAGCCGATAGCAACTGCTAAGCCTCTTTCTGCTTTCACTCTCAAACCAGAGAGGACAGTAGAGATCAACAAGTGCTTCTGAAAGGCTTCTTCTCTTTCAAGGTGTAGGTGGCGCTAAAAAGCAACAATTTACAATGAACCTCTAATCGAAAGAGCTCCCATTTCTCTTCAGCCAATCAGGAACCTCCAAGGCAAAGGCTTCTTGCCTTTCTGCAGTTGCTCCCACTGTATCACAGATCACCAACAGAGCTAGCTAGCCATTTAACCCCTGTGGTTTTTTTTATTCTTCATTGCTTTTAGTGGTTTAGATCAGGACCTCCTCGTACTAACCCCCTTTTCACTTAGGAGTTAACAACTCACCCACTCTCTAATGTGAAATCAACAATTCTCACTTAAACATCACATAGCCTAAAACAATTGAATTTTTTTTCTTTTTTTAGTTTTGACTTAACACTTAAAACAATTATATGCAAATGAGGTGAGACGACCACAATGCCCTGTAGTTTCAGCCATCCTGCAAATCTTCAAAGAGGTTTGGTTTACCAGTCTGTGCTTCTAAAACTATGCTTATACTCTTATTTTTAATCAATTATAATCAATTAAAGTTTTTTTCTGTTTCCTGTAAACCTTCAAACTATTCACATACAAAAGAGGGAACACCCTATGTTGTTTACTAGATTGTTTGAAGCTTTTATTTATGTCAAAGATAATTTCTTTTCTTAAGCAGTTCATATCCCATCTGAAAATTATCTCAAAGGAATTTTAATAATTTTTGGTAAACCAAAGTTCTTTTCCTATGCCGTTCAGACATGAAACTGTTTCTCTCTGAAAGGAACAATACTTTACATACAAACCTTTACCAGTTGATTAAATTATTTTTCTTTAAACAAAAGTAATGTTTCTGCTCCTTTCAACATCAAAATTCTCTTAAAGAAACAGTATTTTACAAAGGGATCATAGCCATATCTCAGCAGTTAGTTTTGCACTTCATTAACACAATTCAATTAACATTCTGGTCTTTCAGTGACTATATCAACTGAAGTAAGCCAAAGAATTCCTTCTCTTATATATAATTTAAATCTGATGACAATGTTTGATGGGAAATGTTCAGTATATGCTAACATCTGATATGATAAAGCTCCAGAGACAGGTTATACTTTTCAAGGATGGACCTAGCTAAATAGAGACTCATCATCTCTTAGAAGCCTTTAGATAATTCCAAAGGTACCTAGGACAGAAAGAAATTAGTCAGATACTAAATACCAAGCTAGAAGAAAGAGACTGAAACTTAGCCCAATGAAATTGCTTGATTTCCATGATGAGAGAGATGAGACACATGCATACACACACAGAGAGACAAGAGAGAGAGACAGAGAAA
Source organism: Potorous gilbertii (assembly GCA_028658325.1). Classification (NCBI taxonomy): domain Eukaryota; kingdom Metazoa; phylum Chordata; class Mammalia; order Diprotodontia; family Potoroidae; genus Potorous; species Potorous gilbertii. The sequence continues at coordinate 4,767 of JAQQSK010016584.1, read as the reverse complement.
GACAGATACAGACAGATTCTTCAGATGTCTTCCTTTTATCACTATATGATATCTCAGAGCCAGGCTTGTGATCTGTTCCCCAAAGACCCATCTATTTCTTCTTTCTGTCATGGTGCTCTGCAGAGCATGCTGCAAAGATGAAATTTATTTCTTCTTTTCCCTTCTACCGACCTTCACTCAAATGATCTCTATCATCCTTATCCACTTTTGTATCTGGTTTTGCACATGAATATATCTTCCTAATATACAATGCTATACTCCACACCCATTTTGTCTATCCTTCTGGTTTAATTTTACTTTTTTTGGAGGCAATCAGGGGTAAGCGACTTGCCTAAGGTCACACAGTTAGTAAGTGTCTGAGGCCACATTTGAACTCAGATCCTTGTCTCCAGGGCTGGCACTCTTTCCTCCTACACCATCTAGTTTCGCCCCATCTGTTTTAAATGAGGTATGCTTATACAGAAGCATATCCCAGAAGCGTATCATATCAAGTTTCAAGGATATCAATGAAGTCAAATTTTCTTCCTTACATTAGGATCTGTGGTTAAATAAATGATTTTTTTTAAAAAAGAAAAATCAGCAGATAATTTATATAAATCACTTTGTAAACCTTAAAGTAATATATAGAGTATTATAGCTATTATAGGTATATATAGCTATTAAAAAGTACCTATTATGTGTTTACTATGTACCAAGCACTGTGCTTAACACTAAAGGTTATAAGAGAAAAAGTAGGCAGTTCCTACCCTCAAGAAACTTATTTTCTTATAGGAGGAAACAACATATGAAGACAGGTGGTTGTGGCCTTGGAAGGGAAAAGTCACAAGAATGGGGAATGCAACCTTAGAGCATTTGGCTATTGAGATACCCCTTCCAGAAATAATGCTAGTCTGAACTGGATGACTTCTTGGTGGAAAGGAAGAGAGGGTGGCTGAGGGGATGTAGGGAACACTCACCAATTAGCATGGTGCAGGATTGGAGCTAGAGGTCCAGTTAGAATGATGTTGTGGCAGGAATAACAGGAAGATTGTATGGTTGAGTGTATAGGACTCTAGCTGGGAGAATGCAGTTGAAAGAGTAAAAGGAAAGAAAAAACCCTGAAAGGTAAAGATTCTTTGTGAGACTGCTGAATACATATTTCATGATCTCATTCACTTTGACTGCAGGGTCTGAGCAATTCACAAAGTCCATATCCTCTGATTAATTAAGTCAGTTGTTTAGTCATTCAGCTACTGGGTGGTCCCACACTGGTCATATTCTCCTCCAAGGAACATTGTGCTATTAAAGAAATAATCTCCCCCAAAGTAGCTGGCACCTGATGCTAAAATTTTCAACCTACAAAGGTCCCCACCCAGGATGTAAGTGTCCATTCCAATGATCAATGTCCTGTGCTTAGGAAAAGAAATAGAAGAGCAGCCAGGGACTCAGGCTTACCTAAGCAAACACAGGATCTTTCTTCTATCTGCTTATAGCCTCAGGCCAATGTTATTAATAATCAATATTATTGATGGGGAAGTCCAAGGATAAAAAAAGTTGAAAGTTCCCAAATGATAAGGTGATAAGTACACCTCCAAAAAGTTCTTTTTGTTTTTTGTAAACAAGTGGGTGGCAATGAGGACAGCCACTTTGGTCTTTCTTTACAAGTGATGTTGGCCATTCAAGGAGGAGTTCAATGTTTCTCCCAGCAATTTGCACATACTTTTCTGGCAGGTGTACAGAGTAAATACTATGTTCTCTTTCATTTTCAAAGAGTCAGGTTGAACCATTTGGAACTTAGTCAACCCACTTGCTCTAGGCTTTCTCCCTCCAACCTAGTGAGACTCCATCTCATTTTCTGACTTTGTATTTCACCAGAACCTTGGTCATATGACTTTGGCATAATGGAATGGATTCTTCATATAAATACATGCTGGAATATCATATGCAGCATTTACTTAGCATACTATAGACTTAATAAGAATATAAAGAATAAGAACTAGAATATATAATAAACATATATAACCTCTACCAAGTGGCACTGAGAGCTCATTGCTATCTCAAATCCTGGAAGTTAGCCAGATATTGGAAATGTATGAGTTTGTTTAGTCCTTTACTGCTGCCCCTCTTTGAGTGGGCAAAGGAGGGCGCACTCAGTGTTCCTTATTTATCAGATGAAGAAACAGGAGTTCTAGGTCTGGGACTCAGCATTAGAAATAAATATATTTAGTATCCTGAGTGAACTCAGGATCTTGGTTCAACTTGGGGTGTGGAATTTGGTTCAGTTGTCTTGTTATTGGCAGAATCTCATCCAGGAGGATGAAAAAATTTAGTAACTGGCCTTAACAAGGAGAGACCTGCTGCTGTTATTATGGATCTACTATCCCCCTCACCTTTTCTTCTTCATCCTTCACCCTGGTATCTATCTCCTCCAGCTGAATTCCTCTCCTCGTTTCATACTGTCATCCCAGTCAAATCCCCAGCTCTGTGTAGTGGTAGAGAGGGACTGTGAAGGGAAGTCAGAGAAAGAAAGGCACTGCACCATATTTATCTGATGAGGAAAGGAATAAGAGATAAAGAAGGAGCAGTCCAAGAAATAGAAAGAGAACCAGGAAAGTATGAGCTGTCCTGGAGAAAACAGAACAGGTTTACTTTGTTACTCCATAATGCAGAATGAGTACCAATGGGCAGAAATTACATGGAGGTAATTTTCATCTCAAACATTTCTAACAAACTAGTGCTATCCAAGAGTAGAATAGACTGCCTCATGAGGATATAAATTTCCCATTCTTGATGAGACAATCAAGAGAAGAAATGAATGCTAATGTCCTTTAGAGCCATAATGAAACTTACATTCTAGAAATGAAATAATGAATAATGAATATTTCCTCTCCTCGTCCTCTCTCTCTCTCTCTCTCTCACTCTGTCTTTCTCTGCCTCTCTGTGTGTCTCTTTGTTTCTGTCTCTGTATTTCTGTTTCTGTCTCTCTCCCCTCTTCTCTTTCTCCCTACCTTCCCCACTTCTCTAATCCTGACTTTGTATTTGGGGTGTTTTGATTTTGATTTCAAATGTTCTTGTATGGCAACTATAAGAAATTAAATTTCTAGTGATCTAGCAACCTTTCTCTTTATTTTTAGGGGGTTGATAGGATTCTGAGAGATGAGGGCTAAGAGTGATGTGACCACTCTCCCTGTCCCACATTTTCTTAAGAAAGGCTTGGAATTTGTGAGTGTTGAAATAATGGGAAACTTTTCAATGAGAGTCATGAAAGCTTCACAAAGGAAAAAAGAAAAAAAAGTCCTAGTTAAATATGGCTCATGCAAATATTCTTTTTTTTTAAAGTTAGATATCATAGGAAAGTACCCCTTTTTGTCACATTTCCTGCAAGTAAACATGTCAACATTTGTTCTTAAAAAAGGACCAAGTCAAGGGTGTGGTCAGGAGGATCATGGCAATAGACTCAAGATTAGAATGTGGAAGAGAAAAGAGGGAGAAATGGGAATGGGAGAGAAGAGAGGGAAGAGGAGACTGGTTTTTTTGAAATTGATTGTAAAAATTTATTTGGAGCCTTCAAATAAAGGCAATTTGAAAGGCTGATGTAAATGGTTAATTTTTTTAGAAAGGACAGGGGGCTAAATCACAGAATGGAAGATGAGCTTCGGTAAATAGAATGTTAGTCTTGACTTTCAGGAACCTGGGTTTGAATCCTTCCACAGATTCCACATTTATGACCTTGGACAAACCAATGAGTATTTCTAAACCTCTTTCCTCACCTGTGAAATGGGCATAAAAATAGAACTTGCTCTCATGAGGATGAAATGAGATAATGTATGTAAATTCTTTACTAGCTTAAAAGCTCTCTACTAGTGAGTTATTTTTGCTATCTCCAACAATGTAGAGTACAGGTGGCAAACACAAGGCCAGCAGCCACATGAGACCTGAAACGCAACAAAATATAAAATTACAAAATAACATTATATTTTTAACATAAATTTATTTAACTTTTTACATTCATTTTCACAAAATTTTGGGTTCCAAATTTTCTCCCCTTTTGTCCCCTCCGCCCACCCCAATAAACCGAGCATTCTAACTGCCCCTGTTACCAATCTGCCCTCTCTTCTATCATCCCTCCCTTCCCTTGTCCCCATCTTCTCTTTTGTCCTGTAGGGCCAGATAACTTTCTATTCCCCATTACCTGTATTTCTTATTTCCCAGTAGCAAGAACAATACTCAACAGTTGTTCCTAAAACTTTGAGTTCTAAGTTCTCTTCATCCCTCCCTCCCCACCCATTCCCTTTGGGAAGGCAGGCAATTCAATATGGGTCATATCTGTGTAGTTTTGCAAATGACTTCCATAATAGTCGTGTTGTGTAAGACTAACTATATTTCCCTCCATCCTATCTTGCCCCACATTGTTTCGATTCTCTCTTTTGATCCTGTTCCTCCCCAAGTGTTGACTTCAAATTGCTCCTTCCTCCCATTACCCTCCCTTCCATCATTCCCCCCACCCTGCTAATCTCCTTCTCCCCCACTTTCCCATATTGTAAGATAGGTTTTCATACCAAAATGAGTGTGCATTTTCTTCCTTCCTTTGGTCGAATGTGATGAGAGTAAACTTCATGTTTTTCTCTCAGCTCTCCTCTTTTTTCCTCCACTAAAAAGTCTCCTGCTTGCCTCTTCTATGAGAGATAATTTTCCCCATTCCATTTCACCCTCTCTCCTCCCAATATATTTCTCTCTCACCATTTACCTTAATTTTTTTTTAAGATATGATCCCATCCTATTCAATTC
>JAQQSK010016583.1:0-10392 GCA_028658325.1 Potorous gilbertii | reverse complement strand
TTTGGGATACAGAGGCTTTGACTCCTATGTCTTTACCTGATGGTAAGCATATCTCTTTGTCCTCAGAGAGGAATGGCGCAATCCTCTGGTCACCAAGAAAATAACCTTCTATGGTCTTAGCTTTTTTCCCTTTTCTGGGCATTTTCCCAGCCAGTTACTTGACTTCAGAGAGTCCTCTCCACCCCCTGGCCCAGATCTGCCCAGCTAGTGCTTGGGGTCTGGAATTCAAGTGCTGCTTCCCAGCCTCAGGGCTTTTGGCGGCAGGCCTGACTGCTCTTCAATGGAAGCTTATCTGCTGGTTCTCAGGTGTGGGCAGGGCCGCCTCTCAGGCTTAGTTCCCTCAGGGGGTTTATGCAGAGATCTCTTGCAATGGAGCCATGGCGGAGCCCCTGCCCGCCTCGGGAGTCTCCAGCTGAGCTGCCTCTGCCACAGCCACCGCCTCCCGAGGGGGTTCGAGTCCCGGAGATACCCCGCTCCCCTCTCAGCCCGTCTCTCTCACTGACCTGTGCGTCTGTGGGTGGAGGGACCTTCACAGCCACGGGACAATCAGGTCCCTGAAGCCGGCTTGGGTCTGCTGGCTCCTCTCAGTGCCACGTGGCCGGGGCAGGGCAGGGGAGCGCTCCGCAGGGCAGGACTCCACAGGGGAGGGCTCCGCTCTTGTCCGGAGTACCTTTGCGGTCGGTTTTTCAGGGCTCTCTGCAACGGAAATCTCCTTCACTGTGTTTCTGCGCAGCTTCCACTGTTCCAGAATTTGTCAGGAGTTCTTTTTAGAGGGAATCCATGGGCTGCGGGTTTGGAGCTAGCAAATGTGAGTCTTTCTACTCAGCCATCTTGGCTCCGCCCCCGATGGAGTGAATTTTAAAGGAGAAGTGGTTGCTGAGTGATGGAGCCAGAAGAAGGGTCTGAAAGTTGCAGAGTGCTTCAATTTCTCTCCTGACCCCCTCTCTGGTAAGAGAAGGAAGAGCCAGCATTGGAAAAAGCTACAAGAGGTATAATGTTTTCAAGAGCAAACTAGGTTTTAGCGAGCTCTAGACTAAGAAAAGAAAATGTCCAATATCACAGGACCATAGGTTTATGGCTGAACAAGACCTATTGATATTAGAGATGGTCAGATCAAGGCACAAAGAGACGGAAATGACTAATTCAAGGTCACAGTGGTAGTTAAAGGCAGAACCCTGATTTGAATTCAGGTTCTCTATGATAAAGATTTTAACAGGTCAAAAGGAGAAGATGGTTCTCAGAGTAAAATGGAAGGGTAGAAGACAATTATGACCAAGGAAAGACTTGCTCTGGAGGTATTGTAGTCTTGGATAGTGTGTCCAGTATCAAATAGTCTTTGCCATTAATCCCTCACCTATTTCCATTTCCCCCCTCCACTAGCTGATTTCACATCCATCCTTGGCTTCCACTGTGACAGTCTCCAGTTCAAGTCCTTTAGGAGTTGAGGATAGTCCATATTGCCCTGATGGGAAGTCATCCAGGTACAAAGGCATAGCAACCAGAGAAACTTAGAGGATTGACAGCCTAGACCCACAAGAAGGGTGAGTAAGGAAGCTACTACATGAAGGAGAGCAGAAATGGGAGTTGCATCCTTTCCCTCCCCCTCCCTCAAGAAGACCTTAACCCATGGAGAACTGGCAGATACACTGTGATATGTTAAAAAGAGTACTGAACTTAGAGTCAGGAAGGCCTAGGCTCAACTTTTACCTTAGACACTTCCTAGCTGTGTGATGCTGGGCAAGTCATTTAATCTCTTCATTCCTTAGTTTGCTTTTCTAAAAAATGAGAGGGTTGAAATAGATGACATATAAGGTCCCTTTAAGCTTTAAATCTGTGATTTTACTAGGATCAGTCCCAGTCACCCCAAACTTGCTGCAAGCTCAAACTCTGACTCACACAGTGACTGCCCAATAAGTAATAAAGGAAAAGATCAATAAGGATAGGCGTCAGCGTCAAATCAGTGTTTGAAAGAGAATTATGGGACAGTAAAAGTATTAGTGTGGAAGTGGGGAGACACGATGCAGACTTGCTTCAGGCAAAATATCAATAGCTGGCACTAGGAGCTGGCAAATATGGAGAGAACTTTGGCTTTACTGGAGAGAAAATTGTAGTGAGTCTTATTAGATGTGACTGGAGAAAGTGCTTCCTAACTTTGTAGAAGTTTAATATAAATTATATATTTCTTCCTTTCTTGAGTTTCCCCTCAACCCAGGATTTTTTTCTACCAATCCAAGAAAATAGTAAATATTTAAGCCCATTAAGGTTGTTTTATTTTAAACAAAATAGAATGAAAAAAACTTCTTCTTAAAAGGGCTTTAAAGACAGCTCAAATACTACATCCTCTAGGGAATCTTTTGTAATTCCTCCCACTAAAAAGTGAGCTTTCCTTCTTTGACCTTGAATTGTACTTTGTGGCTCTCTTATCTACTTACCATACTTTATTTCACATAAAACATAATTTTTGATGCCCATTGGAAACACTGGAAAGTGCCCTGACCTTGGAGGAAGAGATCTGCGATGAAATGCCAGCTCTATCATTTAGAACCTGTGTGGTCTTTGAAAAGTCAGTTAACTTCACTGAAGTTAAATTTCATCATCAGAAAAAAAAAAGGCAAAATGATGTGATGATATCTGTGGTCAACTTCTACCTCTAAATCTATGAAATTCAAATTCTACAAGGTGACTCAATTAGGGCCTCTCTGGGGTTGGCATGCGTTATATTACTCACTGGTATTGGGTTTCAAAGTTTCCAAAAAGTTTTCACACACATCTTTCAATTTGACCCTTATTACAATACTATAGTGTGGACGAGGCAAGTGTAATTACAATTAATATTGTTAGTTACTTTTATAGATGAGGAAACTGAGGCCCAGGGAAGTTAGTTGACTTCCCCAGTCTTACATAGCTGCTAAGTGGTTAAGTTGGAATTAAACCCAGGTCAGTAATCTGTGTATTTTGATATTTTTATCCATACTAGATTATAAGCGTCTAGAGAGCAGGAAACATATTTTATTCTTCGTCATATCAAGCCCAGGACTTAGTATAACGATTTGTACATAAGCTGATCTTTAATAATTCTTAATTTTTTTTATAGAGGAAAGAGATCTGGATATAGAGTCAAAGGAACAAGAGTCTGCTCTACCATGATGATGGGTTTTGAGTCAGAAGATATAAGGTCAAACATTTTTGCCACTAATGACTGTGTGACTTCAGACAAGTAATTGAACCTAATTCAGCCTTAGTTGCCTGATCAGCAAAATAAAGAAGTTGGACTCTAAGGTCTCTTCCAGTTACAAATCTGTGGTTCAATGACCTTTTGGAGCCTCAATTTCTTTTTTTATAAGAAAAAGTTTTGTGTAAGATTTTTACCATTCTTTTCTAGCTTTAACTTCAGTGATCAGCCCTGTACTTAGCAAAGGTAATGTGTGGGAGGGAAGTACTTTGGTACAAAGAGAACTTTAAAAACATCAAAATAAAATACAACCAAAATGAATTTTAATATTTGGTAGCTAAAGGAAAATGAGAATGTGAAGTTTGTGAAATGAGCAATTCTTTAGCTTGGGAAGCCTACTTTAGAGCCCTCAGGGGTTCCATTTATTACATATGGGCTTGGCAGAGGCATTTTAAAATCTATCAACACATTACCTACTACAAAACATATTCTTTCCTGTTCCACAGTTGTGTGGGCACTTGAAAGGAGAGCATTTTACAATGGGCACTTGAAAAGTATAAGCAACAGTCTTTGACACAGAGAACTGATGTCTCCCACTGGTGCAGGGAATTGGCCCTTCTGTCTTGCAATGGTCTAGGTTATGGACAACATGTAGTTCATCACTCTGGAGAGTTGCATATAGACCGTGGAGATCCTTGAGAAGACCATATCCAGACAGAGATATAGATTGGTGTAAAGCACAAGATTTCCCTAAATCAAATTATTCTATGGACTGGAAAATTATTTAATTTATAAATTACATGCTACTCTGTATTCCAACCCCAGAGATCTTAGCACCTAAGGAAGCAGGAACCCATGCTTGGTGAGAGGGATGTAAGGAAAACTCAGAATTTCTTTTTAAAGCACTTAAAAAGGAAATGACTGAATAAAGGGAAACAGTATTTATTAAATGTTTGTAATGTGAAAATCATTGCAGTAAACATGAGGAAAATAAGTAGAAAAACAAGACAATTCCCTGTCTCAAGGACCTCACATTCTAATGAGTGACACAACAAATATGGAAGATCTCAGCTATAAACTAAGTGGAAGGGCCTCATGGTCTTTAGGTTCCACCAAGAAAGCAGATGGTAATGCCTCTTCTTTATGCCATTTCCACTGATTAAATCATATCAATTTCTGATGCTGACCTATTTGAGAGTGCTAAGGACTTTGGTGACAAGATTTTTTTCCCCCTTTCTTCCACTATGTCAGGTGCAGAAGTTTCGAGGCTACATCTCTACTGGGATTACTCTTACATGAAGGCAGTTATGTTCAGGGAGCTAGAAGAATTGCTATTGTCAAGGCTCATGAATTCAGAGTCCTAAGCTATTTCAATTAGATTCTGAAGGGAGATGGTGGTCAATATGGTGCTGGTGCTGGTTCAGTTGCTTGGCAAATGTTGCCTCTTGTCTTTCATAGAAGAAGTTGTTTGCATTGGTAAAAATTTGCTATTTAGTATAGGGATTTTAAATCTAGGATCCAAGAATGCATGATGCCAGGGGGAGATGGAATTTTCCATAAATAGATTTCAGGAAGTCTGTGGACCAGATGGGGAAAAATGCATTTTTTAAATTTTCATTAATCTCTAATGGAATCATAGCATTTACTTTAATTTGTATTTAAACTACTTTAAGAAATCTTACCGTGATAATTGCTCAACACATACATAAAAAGACGAAGAATTTCTGATCTAATACATGCATAAAGAATTACCAGAGGTATATTGTGGACCACTTTCCCCTCCCAAATTCTCCAGTAAATAATGACGAGGGTGAAAACATCAACAACAACAATAGTTATTTATTATTATTAAAAAGCTTTTACATAGCAATTTAAGGTCTACATACCTTAACTCATTTGATGCCCACAACACTTCTGTGAGACAGGTGCTTTTATCCTATTCTCATTTTACAGATAAAGAAACTGTGACCTTCAGAGTTTAAGTGGCTTGCCAGGGTCTGAGATAGTTCTTTCAGCCCCATAATATCCGTTACAAGTGAATCCACAATACCATAAAAAAATCTCTCATTTATTCATTCACTAAGCCCTTGTCAAACACCTGCCATGGGCCAAACCCTAATCTCTGTTGTGAAGCTCAAATGAGATAACATATATAAAAGTCTTTGCAGCCTTTAAAGCCCTATATAATATTAGTTATTATTATTTATAATAGTCATAGTAGTAGTAGGAGCGTAGTAACTGCAGCAGCAGTAGTAGTAGCAACAATAGTAGAGTAGAGGTAGTAGTAGTAGTAGTAGTAGTAGTGGTGGTGGTGGTGGTGATGGCAGTGGTGGTTTTGGTCATGATGATGGTAGTGAAAAGTTTATCTATGAACTCAGGTAATGAGAATACGAAAACTTCTAATAGAAGGAAAGATAGGAAAGATTAATGCAAGAGGTACCGACAACTTGCTATTGGCAGAAGGATGGAGAGTTTGTTGACTCAGGAGAAAATATATACGAATAACTCTCTGTTGCTAGAGATCATAGCAATACACATTTGTTAGTCCTTTTCTTAAATGGTATAAATTAATTGAAACAGAGGATATGAAGAGAAGAGGTTGTTTTCTGGCTGGCATATAGTTGTACATTGCCATTGGCCAAGTCATATTATTTCTAAAAGTTGGGTGGACGTTCCAAGTTCAATAATATGTGGGTTTTGCTCTATGTTTTATCTTCATACAGAATTCTGTTTGAAGTCAAACCCATCTTACGTTGATTTCAGCTTGTTAAACCAAAAAAAAGTAATATTTCAATAAGCTATCAAGCAGTAGCCCTCATGATATATTTTAAGCCACAAGGAAGCCTAGTTCCCAAGCTGAAAGAGATATTAAGAACAAATGTAAATTCTGACCTCTAGTGGTTTATGTCTCCTTGCTGTAGAATGTTATGATAGGAACAATACCAAAAAAAAATCCTAGCATATTTGTATAATATTTTGTTTTTTACAAATAATTTCCACCAAAATAAGGACAATTGGTCATCTCATTTGTAGTGCTTCATGAGCTTAAATTTCCATGAAGATAATGGAAATGTGCCAATATGTGTCAATATTAGTCACACAGGAAGAATTCCAGACACTTAACAAAGAGCTTTTAAGATCCTCCAAAGCTATGCATAAATAAGTTTGTTTTTATTCAGCCATTTTAGTTGTGCCCTATATTCTTCGTGATCTCATTTGGGGTTTTCTTGGCAAGGGTATGGGAGAAATTTTCCATTTTCTTCTCCACATCATTTTATAGATGAGAAAACTGGGGCAAATAGGGTTAAGTAACTTGTTCAGGGTCACATTTCTAGCAAGTGTCTAAAGTCAGATTTGAGTTTTCCTGACTTCAGGCCTGATGTTCTATCTACTGTACCAGCTCACTGTCCATATATCTTATTACTTACTCTCAAAGGGCACAGGGGAAGATGGTGAAAAAATATTAGCAATTAAGAAGTACACAGAAGTACTGGAAAGGATGTCGGCTAAGAAACACAGTACCAGAAAAGAAAGTGAGTTGGTTATACCAAAATAGTGAGTGATAACCAATAGATACCCTGCATGCTTCTTTGGCATATATACAATGTCAAGAAATTTAGAAGAATAGGCCCAGGATGTTGGGTTCATCCTTGATGGAAAGAACACATAGAGAAGATTCTCAGAGAAAGAGAAAATGATCATAGGCTGAAATCTAGACCAATTAAGGGAATCTACACATTGATGGAATCATAGATTGGTTGCATTATTGATAAACAGATAAGCTAGATTGAATATAGAAAGAAGTTAACGGGGGTGATATGAGGATTGTAGAACATATCTCTGAGGATCGGTTGAAAGAACTGGTGATGTTTAGTATGGAAGACAGGGAAGCATTAGAGCTCTCTTTAAGTATTTGAAGGGTTATCATGTAAAAGAGAAAAAATAATAATTCTCACTGACCCAGAGAATTAACCTGGGAATAATTTGGAAGTAATAGAGAGGGATACTTTAGTGAAATATGAGACAAGATTTATTAAAATTTATTAAAAATGCAAGCTCTCCAGAAACAGATTGCCTTATTCTGCAAAGTAAAATTCACTGGAGGTCTTTTGGAGAAGAGTGAGGACCACTTATGAGGTATGCTGTGAAGGGAGAGCATACTTCACTTTGAGGAATGGATGACTGAAAGTCTATGATTACATGATTAGATAGTGCTCTATAGTATCACTAGTATTTATAGGAGAATTTTCCATCTGATAACAATGAATTGCTTATGTTTCTATCTGAGAGATAATGAGAGCTAGCCTCAGAATTAGAAATAACTTGGTTTAAGTCCTGCCATACTTGCTGTATGATCTGGGGAAATCACTTCACTTCTTCATAATCTAGGCATTCTCTAAGATGATAAGATGCAGAAAAAGTGATGATTTAAATTTATCATTGGGGGTTTCCTATACCAATCATAGGTCTTTTGTAGCTCCTCAATCCTGGAGTCATCTAAAGTTTCTTGTGCATAAATGAGGATTAAAAATGTGATCACCCTCATAGTCGTTTTGTTAGTTTCAAATGAGAAAATGTATATAAAGTTGTTCTCAAAAACATTTTTTTGATTATACATTCATTATTTTTATTTTCAGTTACAAATTCTCTTCTTCCCCTCAGGTCCTCCTTCACTCATCTAAAGGACTTGTCAAACCTTGCAATATTGCATATTTATTATTACTTTAAATTTTTTTCTTATGTCACTACCACTGGATAAAGAGTTGGCTTCAGAATCAGGAAAACCGGAATTTCAATACTGTCGTCAACACAAACTCACCACTTGATCCCAGTCAAGTTACTTGGCACAAGAGACCAGTTTCTAGATGAAGAACAATTATTATACTACATTGGCAGAAATAATTTCTTCATCAGATATTTACCACACCAGTAAATTTACAGGTCTTGACAAACATTCATAAAATTTGAACTCTCTATGTCTATTGCCTAGGGCAGCCAGATAGCATAGTGGAGAGAGTGGAGGACCAAAGTCAGGGAGACTTGAGTTCAAATATGGCCCCAGACATTTACTGGCATGTGGCCCTGGGCAAGTCACTTATATCTGCCTCCATTTTCTCATTTATAAAATGTGCTGTAGAAGGAAATAACACATCACTTGAGTATCTTTGCCAAGAAAACCCTGGATCAGGTCAGGAAGAGCAGGTGACTAACTGACAAAACAACAACAATATATCTGTTGATTCACAAATCCCTTCTTGAAAAAAGTATTCATTATATGTAGGTTTAAGACTTCCTGAGCTTTATTTTATCATCTATGTTCATCACCCTCCTCCATTCTTACCTTTGCATTAAAGTCATAATGTGTTAAAGCATATGTTGATTTGATTTGGAGAGTCTTGAGAATTTTTATAGGGTATCTATGCATCCTCTGCCAACAGTAGAGCAAAAACTGCCTTTTGTGGTGGTCTTTTTGTTTAAGGCAAGCAGACCAAGCATCATCTGAAATGAAGAATTATTGATCCCCATGATATAACTAACTTCTTGTTTCTTGACCAAGATGCTGAGGAACTTTTAGTGTCATTTATAGGGAATGTCATGTTCAGACTCTAACAATTCAGTATGTGGTATACTAAATGAGAAAGTAGAAATGGAACTTAAGAGAAAAGATGGAAGAAAGAGTTGTTGAATGAGACCAAGCACACACTAAAGAAATATGTACTGAAGGGGTTAAATCTTGAAAACTCTGAATCATCAACATTGAAGATATTACAAAGAAGCACATCTGCTATTTTTGATAAAATCATTGTTTGAAACATTTATCTGTGTTCATAGTAAATCTACTGGAGAGAGGCAGGAGATGCCAGGAGATAGAGAGCCAGGTTTGAATTCATAAAGATCTGGGTTATAGCCATATTTCTGGAGTATGCTGGCTATGTGACCCTGGGCAAATCATCTAACTTCTCTCAACTATAAGTTGCAGAGAAGATTATCAATCGAACTGGTAGAATTTCCTCATCTGAGGGTTCCCTATGTCAACAATATATCAGGTGTAGTTCCTATCACTATGTCCTATTTAAATGACATAATTTAATAATTAAAAATCATTTATATATTTAAAAGCATAAGACTTTCTTAATGTTACACACTTAATGAATTTTCATTTTCTTTCTCCAACTGGTCTTTATCACTTCTGTCAGATTAGGGTCCATCTTTTCTCTTGTCTTTCTACCAGTTTCCATCATAACTTGACATGTGTGTATACATACATATGTGTGTGTGCATATGTATATAAAATGGCAATATATGGATTCATTGATTGACCTTGGACTTGAGGTTTCTCATTACAGATTTCCAAATGCAGAACTATGTTCATCTATCTATCATAAGTAGGTGCAGGAGTGACTCAGATCCAGGATAAATTTAAAATTTTTTCACTTACAATATATTAAAACATTCAGATCAATGGTACACTAAAAAACCCTCTAGCAGTTAAAAAAAAAGATTTATATATAAACACTGAAGTTAACATTTAATTTAGGCAGCAGAAGAAGCTGGAAACTGAATATTAAAAACAAAACAAAACAAGAAAATCATGGGAATGGTTGAGGAACTTCTGTACCAAACAGCTTGAAAACAATTTTTCTATTCCCTACTCACATTCTTTTATCATGTCACTACAGAAGGTAGGCCAGGAAATGTCATCTTTCCTTTTTTTTCTTTTTTTAAAAATTTGTTTATTTTCAGTTTTTAACAATTCACTTCCACAAAATTTTGAATTTCAAATTTTCTCCTTATCTTCCCCCTCCTCCCAATCCCAGGACAGCATATATACTGATTACCCTTTCAACCAATCTGCCCTCTCTTCTATCATCCACACCCATTCTCGCCTATTTTTCCTGTAGGGCAAGATAGATTCTTATATCTGATTGCATATATATCTTATTTCCTCATTGCATGTAAGCACAATTTTTAAAATTCTTTTTTTTAATTTAATTTAATTTTTTTATTTATTTTAAAGGTTTTACAATCACTTCCTTAAAATTAAGATTGTATCCCCCCACACCTTCCCCCCACTACCGCACTCCCTCCCCATGACAGCATACAATTCTCTATAGGTTCTACATATACTTTCCTATTGAGCACATTTTCACTGTAGTCATGCTATGTAGTCGCACTAAAATAAATGGAAGAAATCATATAACAAATCAAAGCATAATACA
>JAQQSK010016582.1:0-10393 GCA_028658325.1 Potorous gilbertii | reverse complement strand
TTTAAACCCTGAGACTCTGACACCAGTCTGCCTACTTTGCCTTTATTTCTGATCTGTTCCCACTTCATATGGATATTCTGATCCAACCCTAGAGTCCTTATTTATACTTTGATTTCTGTCTACCCTATTCCTGTTGCCATGAAACGCCTAGTGTAGGAGTGGGGTCTCCTCACCACTTGGATTTGCTATATCTGTATCTTTCCTTGGGCTTATTGATCTTTCAGTCTGAAATCCATTTCTTACTGGCCCTGTTATGCATTATGTTTCTCCATTCACTTAGACTCCTAATCTATCTGCTCCTATCTGGCCTTTTTTGGATAAGAGCTATGAGAGACTTGACAAGAATGGAGGACAAGAGGGTATAGGGCCACTAAGAACTGGAGGCTGTTAGAAGGTTGATAGCTCAGTTTAGAATTAAGGAAAAATGAGGGATCAGGCAGATAGCAAAGGCCAAAAAGGCATGATGGGCAAGGATTAAGCACTCAAGCAAGGAAAGTGGACAGTTAGTCCTGGCCTAGGCAGACATCTGGGCAGGCACGGATGATGACCATCACGTCAAGGTCAAAGGCCATGGGCACAATTTAAGGTTAGACAAGTGTTGAATCAGACGGAGGCTCACGGTCGGTAGTTGGGTGTTTAGACAGGATGGTCAAAATGGTGGCTCCTATCAAGCACCACTGGACCTTGGCTTTCACTTCTTTCTGCTCTGCCAGTTTCCTCCTTATTCTCTCTGCCCAATAGCTCTGGCCTATAATTCCTGTGCTTTGCGTATGGTAGGTACAGTATTTGCACCAATTTTTTACAATTTGTGTCTGGTCATCATTTTTATACTTAGAAGTTTCTTCCCTAATGTCTTTCCCTTCCTTTCATATAAAAAGCATCTGCTGTGCATTTAATTCCTTATGTTGCTGCACAGTCATTTTTCAGTCATGTCTGACTCTTTGGGACCCCTTTTGGGGGTTTTCTTGGTAAAGATACTGGAGTGGTTTGCCATAAACTGAGGCAAACAGGGTTAAGCCACTTGCCCAGGGTCTCACAGCTAATAGGTGTCTGAGGTCACATTTGAACTCAGGTCTCCAAGGCTGGTGTTCCATTTACTCTGCCACCTAGCTTTCCCTCTTCTCTATTCCTATATCTTTTCAGTTGGCCCTTTTTTGAAAGAAAAACTGATATTTTATGTTATTTTTATAATAAGCTTTTAAAGTTTTATAAGTTATAATAAGTGCTATTTTTAAAGTATGTTGTATTCTCCTGAAGAGACGGAAAGAGAGAGGTATGAAGGGGGCAGGTCAATTGAGAGATGAATTTTTAGAAGACTCAGTGAGCTGGTAAAGAGTCCCTACCCAGATTCTGCTCTTGGGGCCTTGGTTTCTGATCTTTAATTTAAGACATTTCTACCTCCTAACCATTTCTTTGTAGCCGCTGGAAGAATGGCTTTTCTAACTTCCTTAGAATCCCAGGTGCTCAAATCCATCAACTGCAATTATATAGATGACTTCTGGTAGAATAGAGTGACTGATTAATAGATTAATGAGTGGATGTAATTGATTATTGATAAACTACTAAGGCTCAGAATTGCCAGGTGAAACCATGTGGAACTGTTCACACTAAGCACAAACTGGTCATTTTATTGAGTTGTTCTGAAATGAGATGTGAATTGCTACTTTACTGTTGATGGCTAACTTGACTTTTAGGAACAAGCTGTTTATTCAAATATGGTTCAGCAAAAGGTCTCCATAAGCAGCAAAACTGTGTATCTGGTTCCTCTCAGATAGACCCTGATGAGTCACTGAGACAGCAGAGGCCTTGATCAAGTCATAAAGTGTCCAGGAGAAAAAGCACGTTAATGTCATCACAGCTAAAAATGTGATTAAAATGACCCTCACTGTTATTGTTGGGACTTTCTGCCAACATAGCACTATTGCACTTCTCAGATGCCACACAGATCTGAGAGTCTCAGGAGGCAAAAAGGGGGAAATTATTTTAAAAGAGGAAGAGTCTCTGCTAGCTCATAGCATCGCAAAATTAAAATTGCCCTCACCTTGATTGATACAAATATGATATGATACAGGTATGATATTGATACACAAATATGTTAGGTGTCTTGTTTTGGGTGCAGAGGATTTTGCACATCAAAAATTGGAGCTATAAGCCCATCGTAAAACATGCTTTTACTAGAAGGAGAATATATAGAGAAAGGCCTTTTATATAATTCACCAGATGTGAAAGCCAGAGGCAGGGGTCTACTGGCCTAGTCTGTTTTCTTAAAAAACATCTCATTTGCTTGGCTTGCTCTCTCTCTGTTGCATCTTCCCCATCCCCCATTCACACACTAACTTACGCAGGGTTATGTGATATGCCACCTCAGCCTTGTTCAGCACTTTTTTGAAAGGCTGGTAGTGTTAGGTAAGTCTAGCTCCTTCACAACAGTCAGCTGGTCTGACCGTTGGGGCACAGCCAAAGCAACCTTACCTTGCTCTGGTTCCTAACGCAGATCTGCCCATCTCACACCCAGCCATTCCTATGGCAGTTACTGCCTGCAGATTGGTAGTCATTCCTTGGCATTGGACATCCTAACTCTGTTGTAGCCCTGCTTTATCTGGGCTGGACCTGGGACGCTCTCCCTGGACTTCTAGTACTAAACTTTCCCCCTGCCTCAGCATCCCTCATCTGACTGGCCTGATCCTACTTGTCTACCTGTAACCTCCTTTCTCTTGGTTCCTTCCTGGTTGCTTAGTATTTGCATACCTGCCCCTGTTTACAATAATTTACTTGCTAGCAAAAACCTTTTTGCCTGTATTATATCTTCAGGTCTTGTATCTAACATATAAACATTTCTTATGGCAGGATTCAGGATATCTAATCCAGCAACCAAACTTCTACCTGTTTCTCTTTTGCACCCTTGGTAGAGGGTAACACAATGCTAACCATCAACAGATGACCCACACCCTTAACCTAGTTGTAACACTGGCCCAATCATATTCCTAGCCAGTCCAGCTTTGTGGGTATCCATACTCTAAATATGTCAGACAAGTTCAGAAGAGACAGCATGGTATAAGTGAGGAAGGTTTGGATTGAAAAGTCAGAGGTCTGGCTTCAAACCATGCCTTTGGACAAATGACTTCACATCCCTGGTCCTCTATTTCCTCAATTGTAAAATGGGAAGGTTGGACTAGATTAGGGATGGGGAACATGTGGCCCTCCAGATCCTTGAGTGTGGCCCTTTGAATGAATCCAAACTTCACAGAACAAATCCCTTTAATAAAAGGATTTGTTCTGACAACTTGGACTCCCCCAAGGACCTAGAAAGCCCCATGTGGCCTTGGGACGGCAGATTTCCCATCCCTGGACTTTTTATCTCTAAGGTTCCATCCAGCTCCAAATGCTATGATCCTAACAGTTGTGTAGTGCATCTGTTCTTAAACTTTTTGGTCTCCAGATCTCTTTATACTTTTAAAAATGATTGGTTGGTTAGCTCTTCATGATCAAAGACCAAAATGTTGGTGTCAACGTACAGCGTCTACTTGACTGACCAGACCCATATGAGCTCGGAAGGCTCCTCTACCTTAGGTTGGGCATAAGGAGTCTCTGTGAATATTTGGAGTGGAGATGGCGCCAAGTTGGCTCATCTCACATCACTGTTGAGCTCCCATAAGTTTGCTTTGCTCACGGAGCGCAGCACCTTCCTTGGCCATGCTGGTCAGTCCTGTGTCAGTCTCCCATGTCTCACAATTGATTCTAAAATTCTTCAGAGAGCAGAGGACCAACCCAAAGAGCTTTTATTTATGTGTGTTAAATAGAGTGATTTTCACCGTATTAGAAATTACAACACTTTAATATCATAACAAAAAGAGCTTTGAACTCTGGCATCTCCTGAAAGGGTCTTAGGGGTGCCCAGTGCCCATCAGACCACATTTTGAAAGCCTCTGGTCTCCCCCATAGTTTTTTTCAATCTAGGAAGAACATGGGGTACAGTAACAGTGATGGCCAACTTTTGGGTTGCCCAGGGCTGGTTTCTCTGGGATTACCAGATACAATGGGACTGGAAGAGAGTGTGAGGAGGGGATTGATGGGAAACCATTGCCAGGTGTGCAGTGGATAGCCCTCAAGTCCTGGAAAGGTAGTGAGTTGGGTTGCGATTTAAGAGGGTTTGGTTGGGCTGATAGATTCTGTGTGGAATAACACAGCTTCACTAGGCCTGGGATGGAGGTAACTGGGCTTGTTGGGTGTGCAGGCTTTGCAGTGGGGCATGGTTGGCTGTGGGAGGGGCATCAGGGCTAAGGTAACAGATTTTTGTGAGACTTAGAAGGGCTAGAATAGTTTTTCCCTTCATTCTCCTCCCCTCATGTATCAGGTTTCCTCCCTTTCTTATTCTACATTTTGCTCTTATTCTTTCTCTTGGTTCCTCCCTCTCTCAAATAACCTCTTCTTTAACTGACTGTAACAGATCGTTTAAAATTCATAAATTTTACTCTTTATAGGATTATTTTTGAATATAGTTTTTTAAACTTCTTTATTCTTAATTTTTGTAAAAAGTGATGGGATTTTTCCTTTATCTTCTCTTTAGTTTCCCTATTCTAAAAAAAAATTAATAAAAAATATACTGAGGTCACCCTAAATAGAGAAAGAAATCATGCTTCTGCTATCTGCTTACTTGAATACATTATGCACATCATCATCTGGGGGAAGCAGACATGGGTTCACAAAGAAAAACAATTTGCCCTTGTTTGGCAGGAAGCCTTCTGTCCTACAGAATGAAAGGCTTTGGAAAACCTAAGTTAATGAGGACTGCTGCAATAGCTGTGGGTTTACTTTCAATCAGACCTCTGATTTCATTGATATTTTTTGAAGAAATTGAAATTCTCAAAGACAGAACTCCTTTTACCAATATAGATCAGTAGCTACTGTGGAACTTCTAGTCTCAGAGGGTTGCCTGGGGGCACAGAGAAGTTAGGTGACTTGCCTAAGAGTCACACAGCCAGGATGTATCAGAAGCAATTCTTGAACTCAAGTCTTTCTG
Organism: Potorous gilbertii; assembly: GCA_028658325.1. NCBI lineage: Eukaryota > Metazoa > Chordata > Mammalia > Diprotodontia > Potoroidae > Potorous > Potorous gilbertii. Next base: position 5,373 of record JAQQSK010016582.1, on the reverse strand, counting down.
ACTAGACCTGGCTCTCTGTCCTCTGTTGCATGCCACTTAAGTAGTCATTCAACAAACTAGATAATAGTCACTGGATTTAAAAAGTCTTCCCTCTGTCCTGTGGGCCAGGAGTTAAAGCACTTTGGGGAGATGAGGCACCTAGGTGGTACAGTGGATGGAATGCTGGTTTAGAGTGATGAAATTCTAAGTTTGAATCCTGCCTCATGGATTCTTCTTTCTATTTAGGACCACTTCCGTTTATTTTTCATTAATTTTTATTTTTACATTGCAGGAGGGGGGATTAAATAGAGGATTAAAGAAAAATCCCATTCATTCTTTATAAAAATTAAGAATAGAAAAGTAAGTAAAACTATATTCAATAAATACGAAGCATTTACTATCACTGGGCAAGTCACTTCATCTATCCGTCCCAGTTAACCTCATCAGTAAAGTGTTGTTTTGAGAATAAGATAAGATGGTATACTTAAGGTGCTTCGTAAATATTCAAACATTAATGTTATTATTTATTATTGTTGTATATTTCCAGAGAAAGAAGGTTCTCTGAAATGTTGTTTATTATAACCTAGTCTACATCCTCTCATGCTGCAGAATAAACCCATTTCCTATTCTGTCCTCAGTGAAATAGAAGGATAGTGTGTGTGTGTGTGTGTGTGTGTGTGTGTGTGTGTGTGTGTGTGTGTTTATGTTCAGGCTAAATCCTGTCAAAACAACCACCACTCAACCAAAATATTATAACAAGAAAATTTCCAAGTCTCAGTTAATGACACATCTTATTTCAGCAATATCCAATAGAAAACAAGTCTGGCACAATGAAAATTTTCCAAGCTCATTTGTTTTTAAAGAAAGATGACCCATATTGACAATGTACATCTAAAGAGTATTGTTCTACCTTTTCTCTAAAAAAAAAATCCTCCAAATTTTAACTTTTCCATTATTTTCAGCACCTGTATAACTTTTATTTAAATCATTGATTCTCAACATTCATAATATTATCATATTTTTTCATTTAAATATAAATTCCTGAGACCTTTCCTTCCCTCCATCCTTGGGGGCCTCTTTCCCAAAAATGTACCATGACATAATTATTTCTCAGTTAAATTTTTAAAATTTATTCTTCTTTTTCCAATATTAATTATTAATTAATTAATTAGTAATTATTAATCAATATAATATTATATTAATAATGACATTATTATTAATTAATATTATTAAAATATTATCTAATATAAATATAATATAAATAATATTAATTAATTAATTATTAATTAATATAATAATATTGTATTAATAATATTTCAATATTAATTAAGTAATTTTTAGTCTTCAGCATTTTGTGCCATAAGATTTTGAGTTCCACATTTTCTCCCTCTCCTCCCCTTCCCCACCCTAGTAAAATTTATTTTAATTTGAAGATTTGAGAACACCTTTTTGAGTGAATTACCTGTAGTTTTAAGATCAGGTTCGGGAATTGCTCATTTAAAAATAGAGATGTTTTCCTGGCCCCTGTACTTCCAGCCTTTGAACTTGACATTGAAGCTGGTAAGGGAGCTGAGGGTAAGAGGATTACTTTGCATAAGGCTAACACTAGCTTTGTGATCCTGGGCAAGTCACTTAACCACTGTGTGCCTCAGTTCCTTCCACTGTTTTAAAGGCAGTAGTAATAGCTCCTACTTCTCAGGGTTGTTTTGAGAATCAAATAAGATAACATTGGTAAAGTGCTTGGCACGCAGTAGGGGCTTAAATGTTTGTTCTTCCCTGTTTTGCTTCCTGTCTTCAAAGATGTGTGATTCTATCAATATCCATGGACACATAATCCTTCTGTGACATATAAGTTTGTAAAAACCATGGTACAATAGAAGGAGTACTTGAGTCAGAGGACCTGAGTTCAAGTCTTATCTCTGACACTTCCTATGTGACCTTGGAAAGATGCAACTTCTCTGGACTTCAGTTTTATCATCTGTAGAATTAGGGGGGTGGACAAGATGGTTCTTTGAGATCCTTTCAAGCTCTGTATCTATGATCCTGTGATTCCAAGCCTCCGGGAAATCTCAACTTTCTCATGTAAAAGGAAAGCCTTAGTTAGATTTGATGGCTAAGGGCTATGGTCCCAAAATTCATCCCTCAGGGGTCTACCTGGTGATGAATCTCCCAAATTTAACAATACTGGTCCTTAATCAACAGGCATATGGAGGCTTTGCCCATCCTGTGCCCTAAGTTTTTTCAGCTTGTCAGGAGCTGCCAGTGGATGTACCCTGGGGCATAGAGAACCCAGGGTCCCCTCCTCTCCAAAATGAGTCATCAAGGTAGGATTGTAGCAGAAGAATTTTACTTAACCTTACTCAAATGGTGTGGTTTTCATATGGGATCCTTCTTATCAGAATGTAGCAAACCTTTTATGCTTAAAAAACGCTAAAAGCTAACACATAGCATCTTAAGGATAATCAAGTACTTTACCTATGTGTATCATCTGATCCTTATGATAAACTTGTGAAGTAGGAGGTATTAATATCCCTGTTTTATAGTGGAGGAAATTGAGCTTAAGTGACTTGTCCAGGGTCATACAGCTAGTAACTGCCTGACCATACAACTAGTAACTGCCTGAAGTAGAATTTAAATTCAGGGCTTACAGATTCCAAGTTCAACATTTGCAAAGAATAGGACTGTGTAACTAAAAACGTGGAAGGACTACTTTATATGCACATGAAATGGGATTGAAGACAATGATCGTGCATCACCAGCATTCCTTTGTACTGGAAAGTAACCTGGAATTTTCAGTGGGGAACAGCAGTTGAGGCTTGTTGGTGGTTTGTTGGCATTAGCCATCTTGGCACTGCCTCATGTCAAACTGACAATTTTGCCAGTTTTTATTTTGAGCTGGCATCGTGCCAACCTGTCCATGTCTGGGACGGGGGTGCATTGCTTCTGTGGAGGTTGCACAGTGACCCCAGAGAGTGGAATCTGAAAGGACCTGGCAAAGCAAATCCAATTTGCACTGAATTTTACATGCATGCCATGGGCATGTTGTGAAGTGAGAAGCTAGCTTAAAATAAAAGTCGACAATGATGACAAAGTTCAGTGAACTTTTCCCTGGAAATAATCAGCATGCTTCTATTATATACGGAGAACAATGGAAAGGCCCTCATTAAGCTCAGAGAACATAAGCAAATTCTCATGGATTTGGTGTCCAGACTCTTACCTTGGTTTATGAAATGCCTTTTCTCAGTCTTCTTTGGGTATAAAAAGAAGAAGAAGAAGAAATAATTTGGAAAGAAATGCAAGTAGTGTTCTTTATCTGAAAACTATTATTTGTTTACAGTTCCATGGGGACTTTTACATAGAAACACAATGAGTTTTTCGACGGTTATTTCCTCATTATTTCTTCTCATAGCGATAATTTCAGTTGGAGGTGAGGTTGGGAGAGAGAGATATGGAATAACCCAAAGGGAACAAGATGAAAATTCATAAAGAGATAAATGAGTGCTTACAAAATTCTTCCCAACCTTTCCAAAAAGACTCTTTCACATTATTTGAAGAATATTTGTTGAATTAAATTAGCGACGGGCAGCCTCAAACCTGAAGGACAGACCTAGCTCTTAGCATGCTTCAATGAAGGCCCTATCGTTTTATAACAAACCAAAGGATTTCCAAGGGGCAGTTTGCACTAGTTGCCTACTTTTGAAGCTTTAAAGATGAGAACCTTTTAAAATCTGAGAACAGTGGCTAATAAGTACATACTGACGTGCTTAGAACTGAACTGATAGCAGATATTGCTAATTAAAAATAAAGGTAAAGGTTTTTTGAAATTACAACAAAAGGTGATGTCCTGTGATGATTCATTTTACAAAAGCTATCCACTAATTTTTAGGAACACATCTCTAGATGTAAACTAGACTATATCAGAGTAAACTAGATTAGAACTGTACAACAAAGGTTTTGCTTTGAACAAAGCAGTTTTAATAGTTGTCTTAAGGTCATTCAGAATTTGTATTTGCCATTAAATGTTAGCCACTACTCACTAACACTTAATTCATTAACCTTGAAGTGATGTTTGCTTCACTTTGTGTAATAACTATGTTCCTGGAAATTTTTGTATTGGTCAAATTTAAAAAATTGAATATTTTAGTAATAATCCATATTTCTGCAGTACTTTACCATTACAAAATATGAAAATTTTTAAGTCAAATTTTAAGTAGAATATTCGAATAATAACCCATATTTTTGACAGTATTTTACCATTACAAAGCGTTTAATGGGATCTTATAGTTAAGAGTTGTGGGTGAATCATGGTATCCTAATGAGATTTTTTTCCCTTTTATTTCTGGACATTTAGATGTCAGGTTTTCCTTAACATGTGCTATGGCTGTTATATGCAAAGCAGGGATATGAATCAGGGATACTTGAGTATAAGAACTTTGGAATTGATTGTGTCGCATGGGAGACACCAGCACAGGATTGCCCAGCATGGCATGCCCCTCTAGCATGGCATGCCCACCTCAGAGAAGGTGCTCTATGAGCAAAGCAGAATTGAAACCGCTCAAAAGAAATGTGAGATGTGCAGATTTAGAGAATCCTCCCCAAATGTTCACACGGACTATTTGTACCTAACCTGTGATAGAGCATCTGAGCTCGTATTGGTCGGATCAGCCACAGGTGGACACATTGTAACAACTTTAGCAGAGTGATTCTGTTTCTCTTGCAAAATGAAGGACAACAACGGCTCTATGTATCACAGCCTCTCTGTGGTTTGATAGACGGTCTGGGAGAGTTTCTATTGTCAAAGAACTCATCACCCTCTGGCTAAGCTTCTGGGAAGACTTGCTTACCTGGCTGGCCCTCACAGAGCAAGCATACAGGACTCATGTACTTGAGATCTGTCCAACTTGCTTGAGAGAAGGACCTGTCCAACCTTGTGGTCTTGTAGGTGACACTGGACTGTCATCTCAAGATTTTGGAGTAGTATTCTAGAGAGGATGACAAGGAAATTTAATTGGTTGTTAAATCCCTGAACTGGAAACATGGTTCCATTCCTTCTTTCACTTGTAGCATGCTCATAGTTGCATAAATGGAACAGACCAGACCAGACCTTACTACTCAATCTTGCAGCACCAATGACCTCTCATCTCAGGGAGCCAGCCTCCTAACTAGGGATCTAGGAGGGCAGATGAGTGCAGTGAATAGAACTCCGATGTCCTGGTTTTCTTCAAAAATGAAGGACGAACACAGACAGGCCTGGCTTCCTGAGTTCAAATCTGACTTCAGACACTTATTAGCTGTATGACCTTGGAAAAATCACTTAACTTTGTTTGCCTCTTTTTCCTCATCTATCAGATGAGCTGGAGAAAGAAATGGCAAACCACTACAGTATCTACCAAG
>JAQQSK010016581.1:0-10393 GCA_028658325.1 Potorous gilbertii | reverse complement strand
CGCGGCCGCCCCGCCCCCATCGGCGGCCGCCGCAGTCAGTCCGGGCGCCGTAGCCCGAGCCCCGGCCAGGGGGCGCTGCGGGGCGGGGCGGCCGCGGCGGCCGGAGGACCAGGACCAGGACCGGCACCCGGAGCGGAGAGCGGGAGGACGGCCGGGCGGCAGGGGCGGCGGCGGCTGGACTTGCGCTCCCTCCTCGGTGCGGGAGTCCCTCGCTCGGGGCCCGGGCCCCGCAGCCGGAGCCAGGGCCGGGTCGGGCGGGGCCGGAGCCCAATGCGGAGCGGGCGGCGCGGGGCGGCAGCGGCGGCAGCGACGGCGGGCGCGGGGGCTGCGCCCTCCCCAGGCGGCCCCGGCGCGGGGGCCCCGGCCATGCGGACCCGGGCGGCGGGAGCGGCGGCCCGCGGTAAGTGCGCGTGCGGCGCGAGTCGGGGGGGGGCGCGGGAACGCGCGGCCCGCTCACGCACCCCGCACGCGCCCGCGGGGGTCTCCGTAGGGGGCGGAAGGGCAGCCGCATCGGGGCCGGGGCGCGGGGGGAGGTGGCAGGGCCCAGGAGCCCGCTGCCCCCTCCCCCGCCGTCCCCTCGCCCACGGGCACACAATGCCCGGCACACGCAGGGATCCCGGCACCCAGGTCCACCCAGCGCGGGCCCAACCTACGCATATGTGAGCGGCCCCCACCCCCACACATGTACGCGGCATATGCGGGCACGCAGCACACACACGTACGTACGCATGTACGCCTTCCCGGACCCGCAGCCCCCCGCCGGGGCGGGGGAGGCTCCCCTGGGCCCCGGGTCCCCCAGCTGGGCCTCCCAGAGGGACCCCAGCCCTGCGGGCGGAGGGACTGTGTGTATGTTTGCGTGGGCTGCGCGTGGATGCATGTGATGCCTCTGTGGGGAAATCCCCGGGCATCCTCGGGCGCGCCGGAGCTGGCTCGGAGGGCATCCTGCCGGCATCCAGTTCAAGGCCCTGCCCGCGACCTCCTGGCCCTGCGACTCGGGCTGCCCCGGCACCCCAGAGCCCCCTCGTGGGCAGGGGAACCTCCGGGAGCAACTGGTGCTTGGCCTCCCCGCATTGCCCGGGGGCACCTGGCCTCCCCGCAGCCCCAAAGGCCGGCGCCCCCCAAGCCCTGCTTGGCGGCCCGGGGGCAGCCTCTAGTTCAGATACAGAGGTGGGCTGGGCAGCGGGGGCTGTTCTGGAGCGGGGACAGGACGTCCCTGAGGAGTCCTCCACGTTACTGCTAAGTAGGTCCAGATGAGGAGTTGCGGAGGAGGTTGTTTTTTTATCGCTCTAACTAGCCACTGAACAGGTACCAGATGGTAGCTGAATAGATCTTAATTTTTAGAAATGAATTATCCTCTTTGCATATTAGTGGAAAAAGAATGTTACTGATTACAGTTTGATACCGTAAATAAGATGTTCATGGAAAATGTGAATATAGCATTTTCTTGTCTTCACCTTGACCTACTGTTAATAGGTAAACGGCTTTTACAAATGGTGATTTTGGAGAGATGACATTTTCTACTCTTTGGATTTAAGCTTGGGCACTAGTTTGTCATTATTTGTGGTTTAATAGAGTACGTGAGGTAGATCAACTTTATGACTTGGGAGACTTTATGATTCTATTATTTAATTGACTCAACCTTATATCCTCATTAAATTATTGATGTTAAAGAGATGGGCATTTGTTTCTGGGAGAACTTAGGTCATTAAAGGAGCTTTGTAATTTCCTGAAGGCAATCCAATTTGTTTTACTTTTGCTGTTTTATTTAAATATATATATATATATATATATGTGTGTGTGTGTGTGTATGTGTGTATATATATATATATATGTATATATATATATATATATATATATATATATATACATATATATATATACACACATATATATATGTTATTGTTCAGTTGAGTTTGACTCTTGGTGACCCCATTTGGGATTTTCTTGGCAAAGATCCTGGAATGGTTTGCCATTTCCTTCTCCAGCGCCTTTACTGATTTGGAAACCTAGGCAAACAGGGTGAAGAGACTTGCCAGGGTCATGCAGCTAGTAAGTGTCTGAGGCTGGATTTGAACTCAGATTTTCCTTCCTCCAGGCCAGGTGCTCTTTGAACTTGGACACCTAGTTTCGTAATCTCATGGACAAACTCTCTAAGTTGGGTGAGAGACTCTGTGGTAAATTGAGGGAAACACCTGGGCAAGAGGCACATGGGATTGAACTCAGTGGTGGGCTGAGATTCTGCCGTGGGAGCTCCTGTCTAAAAGATTCCACATCTATTTGGGTGTTATTTCGTTATCGGTTTAGAACCGTGGAACGTGAAGATGAGATTTCATTGATCACACTATTGCAGTTGCAGCACCAGAAGGAACCTCCTGTGCTCTATTACATTATCTTTCCTCCAGACCATCCCAGTAAATTGACCTTTCTTAGTTTCTTAAACATCTGCATGAGAGAATATTAGGCATCTTCTTTTGATAACCCACTGAAGTACTCAACAGATAGATTTTTGGTAAAAAATGCAAGTATCTCTGTGTTTTCCCCACTCCCTCAACATTATTAAAATACACTGGCACTTTATCAACTTACCTAGCTCAACCAGCTGTAGTATAATGCCCTTGTTCTTCAGGTGGGTTTCAGGATGGAAGTATTGCAGAGCTTCTCTTTAAATTCCACAAGGGCTTGAGGTAGTACTAGGTTCAAATCCTTATTTTACTTCTTGTTATCTGTATGACGTTTGCATTGGGGAAATGAAGGGTTTCGATCAAATAATCTCCAAAGGCTTCCATAGTTCTGCATTCTATCATTCAATCAACAGGCATTTATTAAGCCCCAGTTCAAAGTGCCAGGCACTGTGCGAGGGGACAGGGATATAGATCCAACAAATGACAGTCTGTCCAAAGGAGGCGACAGTCCTGGGACCTTAGAAGAGGTGAGTGCCAGGAAAATTTTAGCAGGACTCTGCTACCGATACTGTGTTTTTGCCAGACTTTGTTTCAGTATTGCCAAGTGTAAATCAAAACAAAAAAAGATAGCATGATTTTTTTTTTATTTGACCTGATAACACTAAGGTAGATCATAGTTGGCTAGCCAACCAGATACAAATAATTTTATGTTCAAACATATGTTAGGTGATGATACATTTGTTTCCCACTGCAACAGATTACAGTATCATGGGTCAAGTGAGGACAGACTGCTAAAATTTTAGTCAAGCTATATAATTCTGTTTATTTCCATCCGTATTTTACCAGCTTGTCTGTCAGTGTTGCTTTGTAAGATGTGAGTTTTACATCTTGTTTTGCTAGGTGATAATTTAAAATAAAATAATCTTTTGAAAAGCAGAATAAATGGAAGTTACCATTTAGGACTGGGCCACCACTGTTGAAATGGCTTATTTCATCAAAGCTTTGTGAGGCACCAAGCATGTCAGAAAGTTCCTGTGGCTAGAGCCCCAAATTTATATTTTTAATTTCCTATGGTTTTCAGTAGTAATTGTTATTTCAGTGGGGTGGAACTAAAAAAGATGTAGTGAAGTTGCCTTTCAGTTCTTTCATCCTAGCTCTTAAAACTTTTCTTGGATAATGACCTTTTTTTGTTTTGTGGGCACCTGGCATTCTGCTAAGACTTTTTGGATGGAGAGTCAGCATGGTACGTAGTGGAAAAGAGGGCAGAGTTTGGAGTCAGGAGATGCAAATCTGTTCCTGCTGCTTCTGCCACTGACCAGTTTATGACCAAGGGCAATTTCCTTTATTTCTGATGCTCAATTTTTTATCTGTAGAGTCAAGCCCACGTATATAGGGCTCCAAGGTCCATCCCAGTTCAGGGTCCTCAGACTTAAAAATCATAGCTTCTCATCACCAGTATTTCATCTTCTTTTATTCCTTGTATATAAATAAGGTAACTTTTATAACATGAAAGCATACTTTTAGGGAGTTTCACATTGATCTTTTGATTTTACCTGTACAGTTTTAGTTAAGCTGTGTTATAGAACAACATTCTTTATATGTGAGAATTGAAAGACTTAATTGCAAATGATAGTTATACAGAAGTAGGTCAGTACTCAGTTTTGTTTTGGTCTGTCTAAATTTAGTGAAGTGATACATTAATAAATACCTGGAGTAGAATCCTGTTGGGTGGCCAGAAGTACCTTAAAGTAAGAACCTATCCCTTTGTGAATTCATGATCTGCATGAAAATTTTTATGTAATGGCTCACATTTTAGGGTTGTACTGAAATTCATCAGCTTGGTTAAATGTAGAGTAAATGCATTTGCTTGCTGGCTTTTAACTTGTAAGTCAGTCCCTTGAGCCCTGATATTTTAAGTCAGGCTTAGTTTGTAAGTGGAAAATTTATTCATTGTTTACCTCCTTTGAATTCTGGCAAGAACTTTGAGGGTCATTATAATTGATCGACATGAAATGAATACTGTCCATAAATATGAAGGAAGAGGGAACTCTAAATTAAATAATGACCAGAATGGTAGTAAAACTTATAATTTTAAAGGTTACTACCTTTTTTTTAAACAAAATTACTTTTAGGATTATAGATCAAAGATTAACCCAGTCTCCTCATTTTCTTCTCTATCCAGAGAAGTTACATGACTTGTCTAATGTCACACATGTAGTAAGTGGGAGAATTCATGAATCCGTGTATCCATCCTTGTGAACACTGAACAAATATGAAATAATGAGGGATGGTCAATGTCTTACGAGACTTTGTATGTAAGAAATAAGATGGGCCTTGTGTTGGTGAATCTTTGTGACTGATAGGTAGGTGTGAGATGATACCTAGGAGTTGTTTTATTTTGGATTTCCCTAATTATTAGTGACTTAGAGCACTTTTTTTGTATGGCTGTTAATAGTTTTAATTTCTTCCTTTAAAAACTGCCTATTGGTTTACATTTTTTGACCATTTATCAATTTGGAAATAACTCCTTATTTTTATAAATTTGACTCTGTTTTCTGTATACTTTAGAAATGAGATTTTTATTAGAGAAATTTGCCGTTTATAAAGTTTTCCGCCTAGATTCTGCTTTTCTCCTAATTTTGGCTGTGTCGTCTTAATTTGTGCAAAAACTTGAATTTTATGGATTCAATATTAATCGTTTTCCTTCCTGTGACCTTGCTTTTTGTTTGGTCATGAACTTTTCCTCTCTCCATAGATCTGATAAGTGATTTCTTCCTGCTCTGCTAATTTGCTTACGTCTACATCTGTTTATACTTTTTAAAGCTCTAGACAGTTTGGTCTCAGACTACCTTCCCAGCCTCACTGGACGTTACTCCTCTTCTCTCGTTCGCAGTCCATCCAAACTGACCTTGTTGTTGCTCACACCTGCCTTTCTATCTCCTGTCACTGTGCCTTTGCACTAGCTGTTTCTCACCCTAGAATGCCCTTTTTCCTTACCTCTGCTTATAGAATCTCTCTTTGCTGTTAAGATGCAGCTCCGGTGCTATCTTCTATGTAAATTCTCTCCAACTACTTTGTAGATAAGTCTGTATTTATGCTTTGTATCTGCTTGTCTGGTTTTGTTGTTCCCCCACCATTGGAATATAAGCTCCCCTCTAGCAGGGACTGTTTCATTCTTTCTTCTTGTGTGGTATCCCTTATACCTACCACAGTACCTGACACATAATAGTCAGGAGGATAGTATATTGGGGTATGGAGTCAGGAAGACCTGCGTTCAAAGCCTATTTCAGACACTAGCTGTGTGACCCTGGGCTTTTCAGCTTCTGTTTCTTCATCTGCTAAAAGAGGTTGGTAGTAATCGTATCTACGTCCCAGGCTTGTGGTGAGGATCAGATGAGATAATTACAAAGGGTTTTGTAAAGCACAAAGCATCGCAGAAAGGATAGCTACTAGTGGTAACAGTAGCAGGGCTACTAAGTCTAAGAAGGTTCCTTCACAGAAGGCAATTGTGGACCCTGGGTTTTAGTTTTTCTGTGATTTTGCTATGGTAGTGGTAGTAGTAGTAAAGTAGTAATAAGCACTTAATAAAATACTTATTGATTAATGGGAAGGAACACTAGGTTTGAGTCAGAAAATCTGTGTTAGGGTCCCAGCTCTGCCACAAGTGATCTTGGTTTAGGTCCTTTCCCTTTGATCCTCAATTCCTTGATCTGTAAAATGAACATAATATATGCACTACACCTCAAAGGTTCGTGGTGAAGAAAGAACTTTGCAGACCTTAAAGTGCTATAGAGATGTGAGAAGTATTATTCAAGAATCTGTGGTCTTCTTACCAACTTCAGATAACGGCACCTCTCTGCTTTAGGACATGGGTTGCAGAAGTAGCTGAGCCAGGTGCTGAGCTTGAGAAAGGCAGAGGATGACCTGGATACACTTGATACACTGTAATGTGGTTAAGTGAACTTAATGGGAAGCAGGGTTCCTGAGTGAGGAGGCAAGTGACAGTAGATGCAAGGAGTATGCCCATTCTGCCTCCACTACCAGTGTGGGGAGAGTGGGGAGAGAAGGTAGCGCCGAAGAGGACGGCCCATCTAGTGTTGTCGGAGAGGAACCAGGGCAGTAAGAGCTAAGAAATGGAAAGAGAGTGAGAGAAAGCAGGCCAGGAGTTTGTTCTCTATGAAACAGGATGGTGTAGTGGAACATGTGGGGAGGACTGGAATAGGACCTGAGTGGGGTAGAATTGATGGGGAAGAGAGAACATGAGAAGGGGACTAAGCATGGGTTTCTTCTCATGGACTAGTGCTTTATTATTACAGGAATGGGAAAAGAAACAGGAGAAGCCATGGTGGGAGGCAGCCAGCAGATGGGGTGTTGTAAAGAAAGCTAGCTCAGGCCTGGCTCCACTATACGATGACCATTTAAAATTCATTTGAATTTGGAAATGGCTCTTTGGGGGGATTTGTTAGACCTGAAGTAAACAGTTTCTTATAATTCTCCTCATTGCTCCTAATTCTTTTTCTCCCGTTGGTGGGCATGTTGTCTATTGTTTGCAGCTCTACATTCAGATTTTGTTTCTTAAAAGTTTAGAATTATTTGGGAGTGTATTGGTTCTGGTTTGACCTTTTTAACTGATAATGTTCTTACGCCGCATGTTCTAGCTGGTTTTTAATGCCTTCCCTAATGCAGAGATTGGCCCGGCGGTGGTCAACCTCTCATTTAGCTTTTTTGCTCTTGTACTAAGACTAGCAAATGCAGTGAAATTCATTAAACTCAAGGCAGAAGAATGCTCCCTTCTAAGAATGCTCCTTCACAAAAGGCAATTATGGACCCAGGGTTTAGTTTTCCTATTATTTTACTGAAACGTTTCTTGAAAAGTTAGTCTCAGGTTGCATATTTAGCCACTGAAATTTCTAAAACCTCTAGCTCAGCAGGTTTTAAGGGGCACTATTACACCTTAATGACTTTAATTCTGGTTGAACACAGATGAGCCGTTGTTCCTTTTTCTCTAATGTAAAATAGTCCTGAAGCTATTGTTTCTTATTGCCTGCCAGTCAGCCAGTCATCAAGGTATTAAAAATATACTGCCAGACTTTGGAGGGCACAGTTCAAAGTTGATACTAATGACCTACCAGTGCTTCTTTCCTCCAAGTGAGAAAACACTGTGCAAACTCATTGTTTAAGTTTCTAAAATGAAATCCTTGCACCTTTTTTTTGCTTACACTGGGTTACCCACAGCATGGTTCACTTGCCTGAAATCACTTTTAAGACCATTAGGAGGTCATGAGCAGAGACTCTAGGCTAACCCAAGGCATCTTCTGGTAGGGCAGTAACTGGGGCAGTAGGCCCTTGGTGGCCTTGGATCTCATCATTCCTGATAAAGTTACTCAAGCATTTGTAGGCTTGTTGGGTTAATGGAATGTCCAAGCCCTTTCTTGTTGTTGTAAGGATCGTTTCTGAAGTTGCATTAGTAAAGGAATTACATTTTCCTCAAAAGAAGAATAATAAGGTGAATACGCTTGAGCAAGGCAGATTTTTCAACATTTTTTGTTTTAATTTTTAGTTAGGAGATTGACAACTGGATTGTTAGAAACAGAAATGACCTTGGAAAATCATTTACTTCCAGTATTTGAGTGCCTTAGAGAAAAAGTGTCTTCTCCAAGGTCACGGTCATGAAATGATGCTGTCAGCTGATGTTATCCAAGTAAGATTTGTAGAACACATGATCATAGAGGCAGCCGTGGCGGGGGGGGGGGTCAGTGAATAGAACTCTGGACCTGGAAGTTAAGAACACTTGCATTTAAATCCTGTGTGACCCTGGGCAAGTCACTGAACCTCTGTATGCCTCATTTTTTTAAACTGTAAAATGGGGATAAGAATGGCCCCTTCCAGGGTTGTTGTGAGGATTAGATGAGATCATGTTTGTGAAGCACTAACGTAGCCCTGGCACACAGTAGATACTGTATCACTACTTGTTTTTTCCCTTCATCCTTTTGTCTCTTCTTTCCTTTATCTCTCCCACTCTTCCTTTCTTCTTCTTCCCCAAACTTTTAATTTGTTAGTTATCTTTACTGTATTCTGATGTTTACCGTAATGAATTTACTGTTTGCCTAAAGTTTTTTTTAAAGAAAAATATGTGATTGGTACAAAACAGTAGGAGTGATTTTTAACTGTGATATACTCTTGAGGCAAATTGCTTGGGTTTTGGTGACTAGAGCAATATATTACTTCTCTCACCTTCCATCTTCTCATCTGTGAAATAAAGGAATTGGTCTAGATAATTTCTAAAGCCTCTAACCAACTCTTAAGAGTTTATGATTCCAATCCAGGAGACCTGAGTTTATCCACAGAAGGCAACCACATAACATGGATAACAATGCTGAAATGATATGAAGTGGAGGAATACCCTGAGTCTACAGAAGCAAAATGCTAAGCCTGGAGCCGAATGAAAATAGTAAGTGACTAGTTTGTATGGAGATTTCCCTTGGAAGAAATAGAGACAAGCCTTTAGAATAAATGTACTGTAGCACTGGGTCACTGGAGCCTTACATGAAGTCATCAGTGTGGTCTCTTCCATCTTTATACTTTTTTTCTTGAAATGGTTAGAATGCACATTTGAGAAAATTTGCTCAGGGCTGTTTAATGTGAATGTAATCCAGGCTGTAATAACACAAGCACACTTAAATGAAAACTTGTATGAGAGCCATAAGAATAAAATGATGTAGATCCATCATAGTTGAAATAGTGAACCTTTGAGGGAAAGAATGTTTAAAAGGCCCTGAGAGGCATGCTTGGCATTTGGATGGATGTCTAGGGAGTCCTGTAGCCCTGCAAGCCCTGGAGGAACTGTGCAGGAATTACCCGTGATGGATGAGCTCCCAGATCTGCTTAATAATCCAAATATAGGGAAGCTTTTATGATTTTTGCTGATGAGAGTCTCATCTGTAAATTATGACTGAGGCTCCTTCTAACACCCCAGAAGTGATCATCTCACGCAGTGCTACTCCCAGTACATGAAAATCATAGAAATCATGAGACCGTGCTGACTTGAGCCTTTTACCTATCTGGCTGTTCCTTTTTAGGCTGCTTTGCTACCTGGTCACTCATGTCATTAGGGCATTTTATGTGGGTATGTCAAGGCTGTGTCCAGGATCCTTCTTAAACTTGTCATTACTGAGTCAGAGTGTCACAGTAATATTCCATGATATTCATATAGCTATGAGGCATAGATTTGGCTTTCCTTAACTCGTTTGCAGAACCCTAGTCACATCTCCAACTATCTGCCAGACATCTTGAACTGGATGTCTCATAGACATCAAACTGCCATGATGTTTCCATTGGCCATCTCTCATTTCTGGAATTCTCTCCTTCCTCTCTGTTTTCTGACTTTCCTGGCTTCCTTCATATCTTAGCTAAAATTCCACCTTTTGTAACAAGCTTTTCTTTGTTCCTCTTAATGCTAATGCCTTCACTTTGAGGTTCAGGTTTCTCCTGTATATATCTTATTTGTTGATGGTTGTTTCCCCAGTTAGTCAGAAGTGATCTACAAGGTGCAAAGCACTACCCTAAGTGCTGGGATGTAAAGAAAGGCAAGAGACAGTTCCTGTGCCCAAGGAGCTCACAGGGAAACGACATGCAAATAACCAGGTATAAACAAGTTACAGATAGGCTCTAATGGGGATAATCCATGGAGGGAAGGTAATAATTTTAAGAGGGACCAGGATACACTTCCTCAGAAGGTGGAATTTTAACTAGGACTTGAAGAAAGCTGGAGCAGGAGGGCAAGAGATGGAGATGATAGGGCCAAGAATTCCAGTCATGAGAGACAGTGAAAATGATCAGAATTGGGAGATGGAGTGTCTTGTGCAAAGAACAGCCAAGAGGCCAGTGTTACTGGATCTCAGAATGTGTGGGAGATAGTAATTTTGTAGAAGATTGGAAAGCTAGGAAGGGACCAAGTTGTGAAGGGCTTTGAATGCCAACTAGAACATTTT
>JAQQSK010016580.1:0-10393 GCA_028658325.1 Potorous gilbertii | reverse complement strand
CCAGGGCAGGGCAGGGCTCCGCTCCCATCTGGTGTGCGATGGACCTTTGGGATCGGTTTCTCAGGGCTCTCTGGAACAGAAATCTCCTTCACTGTGTTGCTGTGCAGCTTCCACTGTTCCAGAATTTGTTGGGAGTTCTTTTTAGAGGAAATCCATGGGTTGTGGGATCGGAGCTAGCATATGTGAGTCTTTCTACTCCGCCATCTTGGCCCCACCTCGAATTGTATAAATCTTACCAGTGGAGAGGTTACCGAGTAATGGTATAGAGGGAGAACCTGGAAATGGTATAGGAGAGCAAGGAATATTACAGCTACCTTGCCTAAACCAATTAGCTAAGGAGAATGAGTAAAGGTATAGCCAGTATTGCAAAGGATGGACAGGGAGGCTGTATAATCAGTCAAGCTAGATTTCAGTAACAGATGGAAGGAGTAGGAGAGGAAAAGATGTAGAATGAAGGGAAGTTTGTTGGTTATGGAACAGGCATTCCAGAGGGCACGGTGAAAGGGGTAGGTATGGTTTAGTTGGAACTTTGGGGTGGTAGAGTTGAGGATGACCTGTAGGGGTTAAGAATCATTGGAATGTGTATTGTATGAGAATATTCATGATTCAGTGGAAGGCACCACTCCTCTTCTCAGAGGATGCTGGAGATTGGTCTAGAGACAAGTGGAGTGTGAGAGGGAAGGCATATTTGCAGATTCGAATTTCACTGCTACTCATTCCTTATGTCTTATTCCTAATTCATTCTCATGTGACCAACTCCTTAGTGTTTTCTCAAGCCCTAAATCCTTCTTTAGCTATGTTCTCCTTCCTCTCTAACAATCAGCTCAACTCTACACTGTCTCCTACTCTTGAATGCTATTCTTTTGGCTAGTTGAACCTTACCAAACTCAAAACTGAGTTATTTAAACCTTTTGCCTTCCCCATCCCTATTCCTGTGTTGGAGAATTGAGAAGAAAGAAGTCATGTTTTTGTGCTGATTGGTTCTAATATACATTTATGTTCTCTCATCCCAACTCCTTGCAGGAAGCAATCATTTTATTCCCACTTAATTCTCTTAGTTGAGACCTCACTTGGTATTTCACAGAAGAAACTGAGGCATTTCTTACATTTGCACATATTAAAAATTGTCCATTAATTCTGGCATGTGTGTGGGGGAAAGATTGACCTCTTTCTGGCTAAAATATTTAATAACTAACATCATTAAGTCCTACTGGGCAGATCAAATGTTGCATATACCATCATGTACCTATTCATTTTGTTTGTGGTTTGACACAGTTTTATAGCTGAATGCCGCAAAATGAGGCTCCCCAGAAATGTTCTGTCATGAGACTTAAATTCCTCACACATTTTCATGTATGAACAAAAATTTGGGTTTGTTTTATGCCTTTCTTTTGAAGAGTTCAAGTAACTAACTATACATGTACTTTTTAGCCAGTAGACTTTTAAAAATAGTCATGTGAGCAAAACTAGGCTAAGTGGGCCTGTCAGCAGCAGAGAAGAAAATAGAGTAAGCATTTCTAAGAGCAAACAGTATAATCTCAAGTGTTATAAAGTAAATAGAATTGTATAGGCCAGGAAAGCCTAATCTCCTATCAGTTAGCCAGACCAACTTCTCATGAAATTTTTACAAACAGTCCACTGAGTAACACATTTGATGCTTTAAGGTTTTTACAACTTTTCCTTCAGAACCCTGTCAGATAGGAAATGATATATTATTATGCTTAGGTAAGGAAACTGAGGCACAAAGTTTTATTGATTTAGTCATGACTGTGGAAAGTTCAGGTACAGAAATCAAATCCAGATGTCTTGACTTCAAGTTCAGAACCCACTACACTGACTGAATCACTTTTTACCTACTACTGTTTTTCTTTGTGGAATTAAAAAAATCTCCGTGGCCTCCCTATTCAAGAGGACAATCCATAACAGCACTATGTGTATCCACAGCCCAAGTTTTCCTTTCTTTATTCCTTCTGCTGATCTCCATAATGGGCAGGGATTTGACCAATGCCTAGCACTTGGCATGTGTAGATCCTGGGTTTTCTTTGGCCTACACATAGATGGTCTTTTCTTTTACTAGATGCAACTTAGTTTCTCTCCTCTCTTTTCTCTCTTCTCTACTCTCACCTCCACTTTCATACTACTGATGGGCTAATGTTCCTAAAATATCCTTTTTTGTTCTGTCAGTCAGAACCATTAAATAACTTTCCTTGTTTGTAATCAGCCAGAGTTTCAGCATGATATTCAGGGGTCTCAAATATTTGGCCTCCTCTTTTTCCCGCCCATTCTCACAGGGCAATGTGGTATAGTGGATGGAGCACTGAACTTGGAGTCAGGAGGATCTATATCAAATCTCGCCAAAGATATTTATTGACCCTGGACAATTCATTTAACCTCTGTGTGCCTCAGTTTCTTCATTAGCAATGTAAGGATTTTTAACTCAGTTGCCTGTAAGATTCCTTGTAGATCTGAATCATTGAGCCTTTAATTATTTCTTAGCATAGACACAATGTTCCAATGTTCTCTTCATAGTTTTCACAGATGGCTCATTCTTAGTTTTGTGCTTTTTACAACCTAGATTTCTTCCTCTTCCTTCCCCTTCACATCCAACCTATTATGAGACCTCTAGCTACTCTGGCCCATATTGATTACCCTTTTCTTTGAACTCCTTTTGTATTTATTACCTACCCCATTCATTTTGGATGGATGGAATTGGATGGAATCATAAACTACCTTACTATCATTTAGAGAAAGCCGTATGCTATAGGTTAGAAGGCTAGCATCTGAATTGAGATACTTGATTCAAGACCTACCTCTGACACAGATTGCTATGTGATACCGGACAAGTCACTTAACTTGCAGTGCCTCATTGTATGAGGCTATAGGTTTCAGAATAGTTGGGGATCTACGTTGGAAGAGGGAATTTCCCCACTGATAATTGTCTGCTTTGGTGAATTACAAGTCTCAATGAAAAAAAAATAGCACTTAGTATGTCTATATATGATTTCTCTGGAGTGTAAAGACTGTCCTCCACCCAATGTAGTACACAACTGTATTTAATGTTGAATAATGAACTAGATATTTATCTTGCTTTGCTTCCTCTGGTACCAGAAGTGACTTTTCATTTTGTAACATTATGGAAATTTTACAATAAATTGTATTAAAATTGATCCTTCATTATTTTATTTAAAAAGTTTTTGTTATATTGGACATTATTTATTGTAGCCTACTTTTGGCGCATAAGTTCTATTTCCAGTTCTTCACAGGTTCATAGTTAGCTTGTTTTTCTCTGACTGCTTTGGATGGAAAGAGCAAATGAGTGGTGATGATCTTAGAAGAACTGAGTGATAGTGGGTGAGAGATAGATTTTAAGATTTATTTCTGTTGACTCTGAACTCCCTTTATTCTCTTCCTCTCCTCTTTCTGTGTGAGCCACAGTGCTGGTCTGTACTGATCTCAGAAAGGGAGGTTTCCTGTTGTGATGGCAAGAGCAATTAAGTAGGAGCCAGAGTACCTACCTGGGAATATCAGTTTTGCTGTCTTTCTGTCTTGGTGGCTTGGAAAAATTACTTCACATTTTTAAAAGTAAGTTTTCTTATCTGTAAGATGGAAGTGTTGAACTCAATGATCTCTGAGTTCTAGAACCTATAATCTTATGTGTAGGTGGACAGATCGTCAGATACAGATTAACTGGTGCTCTTTAGAGTGGTTTATATCCTAAATTATGTTATAGGAAATTACACCCTCAGACACATTTCCTTTAAGTCTTTCTGAAGGAAGTCAATGAAATCACTATTTCTTATCACCCTAATGTTTCATTCTTTGCGGCCTGAGACTGGCAAACCCTATATGTGCTTTCTACTGTTGTTCCCCAAAGTTTTACCAATAGCCTATGATTAGATGCTAGTTACAATGATATTAGAGTAAAAGGATTTTGTATCTTAGTTGTAGATAAAAGGACCTCAAAAGATCATTGACTAGTAATTCTCAAATAGGTTACTGTTGCAAATTGGATATGGAAAACAGAGTTGAGAATGATAGTTCCATACTTAACAGTGTCTCAGAGGGCCAAGATTTGAGAAAGATTGTCAGTTTATTATCTTCTGTTACCTTATATGTTACCTTCATACCCTATATGTAATCAACAAATACTTGTTTATGGCACTTAGTGAATTCCTCTGAAAAATTGTGGGAATGCAACTCTCTGTCCTTTTTTCCCCTCTATTTTGCCCAGCTCTTCAATCCCTTCTATTTTAGGTAGCCCTGGGCAAGTCACTTAACCCTTTTAGCCTCAGTTTCCTCATCTGTTAAGTAAGTCGGAGAAGGAAATGGAAAACCATTCCATTATCAAGAAAACCCCAAATGGAATCATGAAGAGGCAGTCGAATGGGCTGAAAATGACTGAGTAACAACAAACTTAGTACTTGTGTAAATTTATATATTCTTCAATCCCTTTCTAGTAAAATGATGAAGGATCATATGGTCTCTAAGGTCCTTTTGGAGTATAAATCTTTAGATCCTAATCAATTTTGGTAAAGGTTGGAATGTGTGATAAAAAATATTACCTGTAAAATAAGTAATCCATTCATGTTGGTTGGCATTTTTGGAAGTATTTACAATGATGAATGGTGGCAAGGGGAAGTTACAGAGAGTCATGGATGGAAAGTGTTGGATTTGGAGGCAGGAGTACCAGAGTTCAAATACAGCTTCAGATACTAGTTTTGTGACCCTGGGCAAGTCACTTAAGTTTGCTTCAGTTTCCTAATCTGTAAAAATGGATATAATAATAGCACCTACCTCCCATTATCTTTTTGAGGATCAAATAGATGTTTGCAGAATGCTTTGCAAATCGTAAAGTGCTATATAAATATTATGATGATGATAAAGATGATGCCAACACCAACTGACCAAATGGTGGCAATCAGTTTACACCCAAAATAATACTAAAGAGCTAGTTTATTTAGTGGGCTGTGTCAGGGCTTTAGAAACCACTTGGCAATAAGATGTAAGCTGGATTTATAGTATTCTTGCTTTTCTGTTTTTCTTCTCTGATTATTCTTGATCATATCTAAGAATCATTTTGCATTGGAAAGTCAGCGAATGTGCTGTATTATCATATAGGAGTAGTTATGTGGCTCCTCCTCCCCCCAACCTAACAAGTGATTATTTTGTAATCACTATACTTGTTCCGAGTTACAGGTCATACCTGTATAACCAGGTGGTGTGATGCAAACTGACAGCAGCATGGTGGGTGATTTTACAAACATATCTGCCCTTCCCCCATACCAGATTCAGATAATTGGAGAAATCAAGTGTATATATGAAATCATTCAAAACAGTTCCATATATTAACTATATTTTTGAAAAAGAAAGAAAAATAATAAAAGTCAGAAAATTACATTTAATTTGCTCTTAGTTTATCAGTTCTTTCTCTGGAGGTGGATAGCATTTTTTTTTTTATCATGAGACATTTGGAGTTTTCTTGGATTATTGTATTGACCAGAATAGCCAAGTTTTTCGCAGTTGATCATCATTACAACATTACAACATCATTGTGTGCACAATGAATCTCTCGGTTCTTCTACTTCACTTCGTATTAGTTCATATGAGTCTTACCATGTTTTTCTGATATTACCCCACTTGTCATTTCCCATAGCACAATTGTACTCCATCACAGTCATATCCTACAACTTTTTCAGCCATTCCCTAATTTATGAGCATCTCCTCAATTTCCAAAACTTTGCCATCACAAAAAGCTCCTATAAGTAGCATTTTTGGATATAAAGGTCTTTTTCCTTTTTATTGGATCTCTTTGGGATACAGACCTAGTAATGGTATTGCTGGGTCAAAAGGTATGCATAGTTCTATAGCCCTTTGGGCTTACTTCCAAATTATTCTCCAGGATGGTTGTACCAGTTCATTGTACAGTTCATACCTGTTTTTCCCTCATCCCCTCCAACATTTGACATTTTTGTTAAGTGTAAGGTGGTAACTCAGAGTTGTTTTGATTTGCCTTTCTCTAATCAATAATCATGTAAGAGCATTTTTTCATGTGACTAGATAAACTTTGATTTTTTTTTTCTTCTGAAAGCTGCCTATTTATACCCTTTCACCATTTATCAATTGGGGATTGACTCATTTTTATAAATTTGACTTAAGTTATATTTCAGAAATGACTTGCTGTAAAAGATATTATTATCTGTGGTACCTTTAAACAAATTATAGTTTCCCTGATTATTCATTTTAATTAGCTCTGTTTTTGCTTTTTCTTTGTCTTTTTTTTTTTTTTAAGTTTAACTGAAACATTCGATTCTATTCCAGCCCTTTATTTTAACTCTGTGTCTATCTGTCGGGTTCAGATGTAGCTCTTACAAACAACATATTGTTGAATTCTGTTTTCTAATGCATTCTTCTGTCTGATTCTGTGTAATGTGTGTTCTCATTCCATTCACTTTCACATTTATGATTTACTGTGTTTTTCCCCTTCATCCCATTTTCTTTGATTTCGTCTCTCTCTCTCTTTTTTACTCCATCCCTTTTGCTTCTAGCTACTTTCTAAATTTGTTCTCTCCCTTCCATTTTC
Organism: Potorous gilbertii; assembly: GCA_028658325.1. NCBI lineage: Eukaryota > Metazoa > Chordata > Mammalia > Diprotodontia > Potoroidae > Potorous > Potorous gilbertii. Next base: position 3,813 of record JAQQSK010016580.1, on the reverse strand, counting down.
ACTTATTCTTTCCCTGTCTTACTTGCCTATTGGTTAAGTTTCTATACATCACTGAGTGTGTATATGTATTCTTCCCTGTTTCAACCAGTTCAGATAAGAGAGATTCAAGCATTACTTGCCACTACCATTACCCATTTTTTTCTCCACTGTAAAAACTCTTCCATGCATTCCTCTTTTATGTAAGAAAATTTTTGTCTCTTCCACTTTGAGTCCATCTTTTTTTCTTACTGCTTGATTTTTTTTTTTTGAGCTGACTCCAACGTAACTCACTCACATCCACACCCTGTGTCTATGTAAAGTGCTTTTAATTGCCCTAATAATGATAAATTTCTTAGGGGTTAACATGTATCATCTTTCAACAAAAGAAATTAAACAGTTTAAATTTATTGAGATCTTTGTAGTTACTTTTTCATGTTTACCTTTTTATGCTTCTCTTGAATCCTATGTTTGAATGTCAAATTTTCTATTCAGCTCTGATCTTTTCATCAGTAATGCTTCAAAATCCTTTATATCATCAAATGTTGATTTTTTTGCCCTGAAGGATAATACTTAGGTTTTTTTGGGGGGATAGGTGATTCTTGGTTGTAATCATAGCTCTTTTGCCTTCTGGAATATCACATTCCAAGCCCTTAACTTCTTTAATGTGAGAGGTGCTAAATTTTGTGTGATCCTGACTTTGACACCACAGTATTTGAATTGGTTCTTTCTGGCTACTTGAAATATTTTCTTTTACCTGAGAACTCTGGAACTTGACTATAAAACTGCTGGAAATTTTCATTTTGGGATCTCTTTTGGGAGGTGATTGGTAGATTCTTTCACTTTCTATGTTACTCTCTGCACTTAAGATATTGGGGCAGTTTTTCTTGACAGTTTCTTGAAATATGATGTCCAGACTCTTTGATCATAGCTTTCAGGTAGTTCAAGAACTTTAAGTGATCTCTCCTGGATCTATTTTCCAGGTCAGTAGTTTTTCCATTGAGATAGTTCACATTTCTAGTTTTTCATTCTTTTGAATTTGTTTTTATTGTTTCTTGATGTCTCATGGAGTTATTAACTTCCACCTAACCAATTCTAGTTATTAAGGAACTACTTTCTTTAGTAAGTTTTTGTGTTTTTTCTATTTGGTTGATTATGTTTCTTAAGGAGTTTCTTCAGTGAATTTTTGTACCTTCTTTTCCATTTGACCTATTCAGCTTTTTAAGGAGCACTTGGTCTTTGGGGAATTTTTGTGACTCATTTACCATTAGGCCAGTTCTGTTTTTTAAGGTTTTAGGTTCTTCATTGTTTTGTTTTGTTTTGCCTCTTTTATCAGGCTGTTAATTCTCTTTTCATAATTTTCTTGTATTAGTCTCCTTTCTTTCCCCAATTTATCCAAACCACCCTTATTTCTGTAACTCTTCAAGGAATTCTTGTTGAGTTTGGGTCCAGTTGGCATTTTTCTTTGAGGCATTTTTGGTAGCTATTTTCACATTGTTGTCTTTTTCTAAATTTATGTCTTGTTTTTTCCTGTCACCTTATTAGCAGCTTTTTATGGTGAGATTCTTTTTTTGTTGTTGTTGCTGTTTGCTCAGGGGGTCTCTCTGATCCCCTGCAGCCACAACCATTAGTGCTTCTCTTTGCCTTGGAACTGTGCTCAGGGCTGCTGTTCCCTTGTAATGCCCCCAGAATTTGTGTTCATCAAACAGAGTTGTTTAAGAAAGGAAACAAACAAAATAGTGACTAACGATAAATCAGAAAAACCTCACCAACAATCTTCATATTTTAAGTTATACTGATTTTTTGACATTCAGTAAGTCAGCAGGCCTTTGGTAAGTGTCTCCTAAATGCCAGGTCCATATATAGCAGGAGTTCTTAGCCTCTTTCTTCTCTTTGACCCCCTTGGGAGTTTGGAGAAGTCCATGGAATAGTTATTTTGTTACCTATGTTTATGATTGAAGGAAATGCTAAATTTCTATTAGAGATTAGTGAAAAAAGAAAGTGTATTTTTTTCCCCTTCCAAGTTCACAGGCTTACCTTGGGTGGAAAGATCCTAGGTTGATAACCCTTGCTATTAAAGTCAATGAATACATTACCCTCCAAGAGAGACAATACTGTTTGAATATAGGTGTATAGACAATTAAATAGAGCATTAAATAGGAGTAAAAGGTTAAGATATTTAAATTATCTTTTAATTAGAAATTAAATAAATTTGGGAATACTAAAACAATACAATGGGGTGATTATAACTCAGTATCTCCATGAGGCAACAAAGAATATTAGAGCCAAGTCAGAGATTGAAAAAAAATCAGAAGAAAACATTGCATTTCTACCACCCAGAATAATTTACCTGAAGAACAGATCAAGGAACGGTAACTGAAAAATGGTGATTTTTTTCCACAGGTTTAGTTTTAGAAGATTTTGATGGGAGATGACTTTTCTGGACCTGCTTAAATAAAGATATACATTTGATATCAATGAGTTGGAGAAGTGACCAGAAAAAGAGATGACATTCAAGATATATAATACAAATTGGAAGAAGACTGTAGATTGTTTTGTTGTTCTCCTAGGTCTTCAGAGTTCAGGTTAAGAAGGTGATATGAAGAGTAGGAGAACCCGTCTGTCCCACACTCATCCCCTTAATATCTAAGTGTCCTCAGAGTAGTAATAAAGGAGAAAGAGACATGAACTCTCCTATCTAGTCCAGACTGCATAGAAAAATGGAACTGGCTGGCTAAATAATTCTTGCCAAGGAAATTGGGGGCACCTTTGTAAATGAACCTGAAATTTCAGGAAGGAGGGGGGGATGATAAAATGGAAGTTGGTATGAGTTGTAGTAAATGAATCTGAAGCCTGTGAATATTCTTATCAAGGACACCAAGGGTTGTAAGCCAATATGACCTCCTGAGTCCTGCTCATCTGTTAGAATGGGAAAAAACCAGGGGATGAAGCAGGGAGATAGCACTTGTTTATGGACTTCTTGGGGCACCAGGAGCCATAAAAGGAGACAGGGCCAACTCAACACCTGTGTATCTATAAAAGCAAGTACCCTGACACATCCAGAATGGCCTGCTATCATGGGTTCTTAGATCCGCTTTTCTAAAAGGAAAGCAACTTTTGAGGGATCAACAGTCACTTTAATTAAGCACATATATCATTCACTTAGTTAAGGGGAAAAAGTCAGCACCCTGAACTTCAGAGAAAATACAGAGAAACAAAGATCAACCAACAGTCAGGGCTTCCAACTGTCTGACCATATATCACACATCAACAGACAGATAACTGATCATACGTGCATAGTCCCAGAGAGAGAAGCACCAACATCTGGGTTTTCAAAGCTGGGGAGGCTCCTTAGCACCTGCCTGGAGTCTCATCTGACCAAACCAGCAGGTCTAATGAGTAAGCCCCAAAGCAATACCTCACCTCAGAGTATTTGTACACTTTTCAGAGGTAGTGAGCATCACAACCCTTTGAGAACCAGTGCCTCATTAACAAAAAGTGTGGGTCTTCCTACAAATCTCCCCTAATCAAACTTCCCTTAATGGGCAGGCCCATTAATGAGTGGACAAGATCTTTAATCTCATTAGCATTACAGTATCCTTAGTGTGGAGAGATCTTTTAGGAGGCTCCATAACAACATGATCTCCAGAATTGAATGGGAACCTTTCAAGAATGCTTGAAAGTCCTCAATTTCATGGAAAGACCATATTTTCCCCTAAAGTATTATACTCAGTTTTGCTGGGTAGGTGATTCTTGGTTTTAGACCTAGTTCCTTTGACTTCTGGAATATCCTATTCCACGCCCTTCGATCCTTTAATGTCGAAGCTGCTAGATCTT
>JAQQSK010016579.1:0-10393 GCA_028658325.1 Potorous gilbertii | reverse complement strand
AAAAAAAAAGTCACTTTAAAACCTGGACCATCTTCCCCTTCCCAAAATGAAGGTGTCAAGTTAGGTGGTCTCTTAGGTCTGGTCCGGAGCCCCTTAGCACCCATTTAGCTTTGTGCTTCTCTTGATTTGCATCAGGGACACAGTCCTCTCAAGAAGTTATAGTTTAGTTATTCTACATTTTTAAAAGAAAACGGTCAAGTACTTTCTCCTCTGCCCATAACAGGCTTTGTATTGTTTTAGAGGAAACTTCCGCAATATCTGGAGGCCTCAGTATCTTAAAGCTGAAGAGGGAAGGTGTCCTCAAGCTGTTTGGTGCAGATAGCCATTTAGGGGTGTCGAGTTACATCAAAAATCTAAGAGCCCTTGGGAGAAATTTTGTCCTGTTGTGGTCATTAACAATCCAGTTGATGTGAGTCATCTTCTCCAGGAACGTTGCCCCTGGGTTACACCTATCACTGGACATTTCATGTCTTCTAGTACCTTTGCTCCATATCCAGGTGGCTTTCTGGGAAGCTTGCCTCTTGAATACTTGCAAATCCCAGAGCTGATGGCCACAGCCTTTGATAAAAAGCTACTCTGTTCACCTCTCAACTTTTGTTCTGTCAGACACGCTTCCACTTTAACAAGTGGACATAGCTTTCCATACACCAACGGGGAGCTCTCTCTTTAGGGCTGACGTGGTGCCGGCCTGTAAAGTCCTGTTTTGGCATGGGACCCTGTCCTGGGAGCACCCCTGGGAGGTCCTGCCCAGTCCTTACACCTCTGGGGATCCACAAGCAATGGAAGAGGAGAGGCAGGAGACACTTGCAAGCAGGACCAGAGTCCTCTGTACCCAGGCAGCGGAATCTAGAGGAACTGCCACAATCACCTAAAGTTTTATCCTGGAGCCTTTCTTTTTCCTCTTTTGACATTTATTGACATTTTAGGGTCCAGATTCTCTCCCTCCTTTTAGTCCCTCCCCTACCCGTTGAGAAGCCAAAGCAAAACGATGCCCACCATACATTTGAAGTCATGCAAAACAGATTTCCCAATTAGCCATGTTGTCGGGGTGGAAAAAATCCTCTCCAGTCTGTCCAAAGTCCGTTACTTCTCTCTCCAGAGGTGAATAGCGCTTGTCACGGGGAGCCCTTTGCAGGGGTCTTGGTCAGAGTAGCTGATCCTCAGGACAGTAGTGTTATTGCTGTGGATGATCTCATGGATCTGCTCACTTAACTTGGCATAAATTCATCTGATTCTTACCAGATTTTTCTGAAAGCATCCCCTTCATCATTTCTTGTAGCACAGTGGCATTCCATCACAGTGAAATATTGACAACTTCATTCAGCCATTCCCCAGTTAATGAATATCCCCTCAATTTTCAATTCTCTGCCACCACAAAAAGGGCTGCTACAAATACTTTTGTACATATAGGTTCTTTCTCCTTTTCTTTTATCTCTTTGGAATATAGGCCTATTGTGGTATTGCCAAGTCAAATGGGTTTTGGGTGTAGTTTTGTATCTTTTGGGTATAGTTCCATGTAGTTCTTCAGAATGGCTGGACCCGTTTACAGCTCTAACAGCAGTGTTGTTTTTCCACCTCCCCTCCGTCATTTATCCTTTTTTCTCATATTAGCTAATCTGATGGATGTGAGATAGTACCTCAGAGCTGTTTTAGTTTGCATTTTTCTAATAGTGATTGAGAGCGTTTTTTCATGTGATTCCTTTCATTTTGTTTTCTGAAAACTGATTGTTCATATCCTTTGACCATTTATCAATTGGAAAATGACTTTCATTTTTATAAATTTGACTCAGTTCCCTACATATTTCAAAAATGAGTCCTTTTTTGATATTACTGTAAAAAAATTGTTTCCCCAGTTCCCTACTTCAAATTTTGACTTTGTTCAGAAACTTTTTAATGTAATAGAAATTATCCATTTTGCTTCCTATGAGCCTCTCTTGTTTAGTCATAAACTGTTCTATTATTCATAGATCTGACAAGTAAACTATTCCTTGCTCCCCTAATGTGCTTATGCCATCACCTTTTACATCTAAATCATGTACCCATTTTGACGCTGTATTAGTATATAGTGTGAGACGTTGGTCTGTATCTAGTTTCTGCCAAGCTACTCTCCAGTTGTCCCAGAAATTGTTGTCACGTAGTGAGTTTTTGACCTAAAAGTTTGTATCTTTGAGTTTATCTAATACTAGATTAGTGTGGTCATTTACTACTGTTTTTCACATGTCTAATCTTTTCCACTGATCTACCACTCGTTATCTTAGTATCAGAGTGTTTTGGTGGTTACCACTTTGAGATCTGGTAATGCTAGGCCACCTTCCTTTGTGCTTTTTTTTCCCCACTAATTTCCTTGATGTTCTTACTTTTTGCTTCTTTCAGATAAATTTTATTTTTTCTAGCTCAATAAAATAATTCTTTGGTTTGTTTGGCACTGAATAAACGAATTAATTTAGGTAGAATGGTCATTTTTATCATATTGGCTGCCCTACCTACAAGCAGTGAATACTTCTTCAGTTATTTAGATCTGTATTTGTGTGAAAATCGTTTTGTGTTTTTATATTTTTCTGAGTTTGTCTTGGCAGGGAGACTCCCAAGCATTTTGTATTGTCTGCAGTTATTTTATGTGGAATTTCTTTCTATCTCTTTGTGGGTTTTGTTGGTAATAAATAGAAATGCTGATGATTGTGTCGGTTTATTTTATGTCCTGCAACTTTGCTAAAGCAACTAGTTTTGTAATTGATTCCCTAGGGGTTCTGTAAGTATGAGGTTATGCCATCAGCAAAGACTGATAGCTTGATTTCCTCATTGCCTGTTCTCAGTTATTCAGTTTCTTTTTCTTTATTGCTATGGCTCTCATTTCTAGACATCCTTGCCTCAACCCTGTTCTTCTTGGGAAGGCTTCAGGCTTACCCATATTATGGCTAATGCTTGCTCTTGGTTTTAGATGGTTACGATTTGTTATCCCCGAGCCTCTTAACGGTGTGGAAATACGCTGAAAGACAATCACAGTTGGTCTCTTACCAAAAAAGAAAAGAAAACCTTTAATACAACCAATTAGGTATTCCTTTATAACTTTTTAAAATAGAAATAATAATAGCATGGATTTAGTACTTTAAGGTTTCCAAAGGGTTTTAAAACTATCTTATTTGGTCCTTATAACAGCCCCAGGAGGCAGGTGCTATTATTAACCCATTGTTGCAGAGGAGGAAACTGAAGCAGGCAGAGGTTAAATGGCTGACCCAAGGTCACAGAGCTAGTAAGCATCTGAGACTGGATTTGAACTCAGGTCTTCCTGACCCCGGGTCTAGTGCTTTGTGTCCTGCTATAGTCCCTTCTGTTCCCTGCTTGTGCATTTATCTCTCTGTTTACGTGGGTGTTCTCCCTTTGGATTGTGATGGCAGTGTTGGTTCTTTTAGTTTAGCTTTCTTCATTTCGCATTCTTATGTCTTAACACGTTTCCTTATGTCTGTCATCTTCACCTTTTCAAGGCCCCTGAGTTGCCCCTGATTATATCCCAGCTCAGGCCGCTAGGTGGCGCCATAATGCCAGTGGTCAGGAAGACTCATTGCAGAGCTGACCTCAGATACTTCCTAGCTGGGTGACCCTGGATAAGTCACTTAACTTTTCACCTCAGTTTCCTCATCTGTAACATGAGCTGGAGAAGGAAACCTTTGCCAGAAAAATCTCCCATAGGGTCACGGGGAGTCAGACATGACTGAAGAACAACAGATACCCTACGTCATGCAGTCATTAGATATTTAGATTCATTCCAGTTCCTTGCATTTACAAACACTTGAATTCTTTCTATATTGTAGTTATCTGCTCAGGTGCCACCTCCTCCAGGAAGCCTGTGCTGGCCTGCACTGGTTGGTGCCTCCTCCCTGGCCCTGGCTGGCCAGGCCTTTCTGTCTTTGGGTGGTTTCCCTCTGAAAGCAGGTATAAATCACCTTAATAGAGGGACCAGTTTACCTTGGTCTTAGCAGCCCCATCAGCTAACCCTAAATGCCTAACACGTAATAGGTACTTAATCAAGTCTTTATTAAACACCCTACCAAGCTGTACCTTACACAAGGGCAAGTACGATTTTATCTGAACTTTGTACCTTTCCTAGGGCCTAGTTCAGCGTTCTGTGCCTTGTGGTGCTATGATAAATATTTAATTGCACTGAATTGTATTAAAAGAATACAAACTAGAATGAAATACTGAGATACATATGTAATAGAATTTTAATTAGAAAGGACCTAAAGAGCCATCTAGGCCAACATCCCCAACAAATGGCCACACGGCTTAGTGACCTGTGGTGGGGGCAGAGCTAAGTCTTCCTTATGTAGGTAGTCTGGCTCAAATTCTGAGAAGGATTTCCCTTGACTTCAAGTCTAGGATTGCCTCTTCACAACCTCTGCCCTCTGGGATTACTCTGATAAAGGGGTCAGCAAGCAGACCCCCACAATACGGAGATTTGTCTCCTTTCCTTCAGCTTTTCCTCAGTTGACTTTGAGGTCCTTTACCATTCTACTGGTCATCCTTAGCACACCTTGTCCCTGACTTGTCAAAGTCCTACCCAAACTTATTTGCCCAGACCTGAGTCCAGTCCTTGTGCCTAGGGGCTGATGACGCCCATGAGAGGAGGGCCTTCACCTCCTTCCTCCTCTAACAAGTTCAACCTCATAATTTAGCCCAAGTTTACTAATATTCAGTGTTTTGACTGCCATCTCACATTGTTGACTCATATTTAATCTACAATTGGCTAAAACTTGGATCTTTTTGAAACAAATTGCTATCTAATCATGCCTCCCCTATCTTGTACAAGGTCAGTTTTTCAACAAATTCGAGTATGAAAGTTCACATTCATCCTTACTGAATTTCATCAAAGAGATTCACATTCTTCATTAGAACAGGATGTTTCCTTTTTTAAAATATAATTTATTTTCGGTTGACAGGTTGTGTTCTTGTTCAAGTCCTATTGGTTCTTTGGGTCCAACTTCCTTTTCTAGTTCCCTAAACATCTCTTTGCCAATGTGGTCTAGAATTTTGCCAGCAGCTGAATTGTTATTTACCTAGAGTTTTCAGACTGTCTTCTCTTCTTGTCATGTTTGTACTTTCCCACTGCTGGGTCACTCCTGTTCACTATGATCTTTCAGAAATGAGCGTGAGCCAGATTGTTGCCAGTTCTTCCAGTGCCTGAGGATGTAGTTTAAGTGAGCTCGAAGATCAGGTTCGTCAAATGCAAACTTCTCAGTTGGTCATTGAAACTGACATTTCTGACCCAATTTTGTATTACCCTTTTGCACAGGCCGTGATCCAGGCCTGCAATGTCCTCCCTCGTCATTGCCTCCTCTTAGAATCTCCAGTTAGCTTCAGAACTCGGTTCAAACACTACCTTGATACCTCCCCATCCCCCAGCTGCTGGTGCCTTCCCTCTGAGATGACTAATCTACCATGTCTCAGTGCTTACAGCATGACAGGGTAGGTAAATTGTAATTCCCATATTGTCTCTCCAGTTAGAAGCCTTTCCCCTGTCTTGAAGATGGAGACAGTGACTTTGGCCTTCCTTTGAATCCCAGTGCTCAGCATAGTGCCCTGATCTTAATACATGCTTACCATTTGATAGCCCAGCTGCTGCTGCCTCCAGCCACAAATCACCTCTTATTTGCTTTGTTAAAGGCCCTCAGGAAAGGAATGGGATTGGTGAAGTCAGTAAGCAGGAAAAAGATCCTAGTGGTGAATCTTTCAAATTTTTTTATTTGTTTACAACTTTTAAAATTTTATTTAATATTTTATTTTTCTCAGTTACATGTTAGAACAAGCTTTGACAGTTTTTTTAAATTTTGAGTTCTAAATTCTCTCCTCCACCCCATTAGAAAGCAAGCAGTTGGATACAGGTTAGACATGTGCAGTCATGCAAAACTTAATTCCATATTCGTTATGTTGCCAAAGAAAACCCAGACTAAAAAATACAAAACAAAAATAAAGTTGAAAAAGTCTGCTTCAGTCTGCATTCAGATTCTTATCAGTTCATTGTTGGACAGCATGTTTCATCAGAAGTTCTTGTCTTAGATCATTGTAGTGCTAAGAAGAGCTGAGTCGTTTGAAGCAATGCAATATCGCTGTTACTGTGTACTGTTCTCCTGGTTCTATTCACTGTGCATCAGTTCATAGAAGTCTTTCCAGATTTTCTGAGAGTATCCTGTTCTTCGTTTCTTATAGTACAACAGTGTTCCAACACAGTCAGGTATCACAACTTTTCTTCATTATCTAATTGATGGGCATGCCCTCAAAATTCCACTTGTTTGCTGCAATAAAAAAGGCTGCTATATTTTCACATGTGTGTGTGTATCCTCTTCCCTTTTCTTTGATCTCTACTACTACTTAGTGGTGGCATTGCTGAATCAAAGGGTATGTACAGTTTTATAGCTCTTTGGGCATAGTTTCATATTGCTCACCAAAATGTTGAATCAGTTCACAGCTCTACCAACAGTGCCCCAACACCACCTATATTTGTCACTTTCCTTTTCTGTCATATTAGCCAATCTGATAGCTGTGAGATGGTACCTCAGAGTTGTTTTAATTTTCATTTCTCTGACCAGTAGTGATTTAGAGCATTTTTTTTTAATATGACTATATGGCTTTGATTATTTAATCTGAGAACTGTTCATATCGTTTGACCACTTATAATTGGGGAATGGCTCTTTTTATAAATTTTATTTTGTAAGTTTGGCTTAGTTTTCTATAGAGCTGAGGAATGAGAAGCTTGCTCTAAATTTGTTTTTAGTTAAAATTAGTGTGTTTTCCTCCATCTTCTTTTTCCTCCTATTTATCCTACTCTCTTCCTTCACCCTGTCCATCTTCCAAAGTATTTTGTTTCTGACCACCTCCTACCCAGTCCACTGTCCCTTCTCTCAGCACCCAGTTTCCCTTAGCCCTTCCCCTCCTAGTTTCCTGTAGGGTAAGATATATTTCTGTACCCAACTGAGTGTATGTGTGTGTTATTCTTAACTCTGTGAGCCAATTCTGATGAGAGTAAGGTTCAAGGGTTATCCACCCCACCTCCATCTTCCTCTCCATTCAAAAATTCTTTTGCACCTCTTTTATGTGAGACAATTTGACCCGTCCGTTCCACCTCTCCCTTTCCCCTTCTAGTGCTTCCTTCTTTCTCACCCTTTAATTCCCAGGCTCCTCTTTCCGCCATTCCAGATAGACTCTGAGAGGCCTCCACCCTGCGGCTGAACCCCTAGGATTATTGATAACCTTTTTGAACTTCAATGATTAACAAACTTCCACCCAATCATACACTCTTCATCCTGAATCACCACTACCCCTAGTCACTCATGCCCTATCCCTGTCCCCTGTCTGCTCACTCAATTCCTGGGGCTCTCTACTGCCTCCAAGATCAAATATACCACTTTATAACTTGGACCTTTCTTACCTCTGTCTTCCCCTCCCCCAGCCCCAATTGCCTCAAAGGAAACTTTTTTTTCGTAACTTTGCCCCAGTCTTGGAGTCCTCTCCCTCCTCATCTCTCCGTCTTGGCTTCCCTAAAAAACTAAAATCCCACCTCCTGCAAGAAGACTTTACTGGTTTCCCCTAAGGCTAGCACCTTCCCTTTATAATTTTTCTTCAACTCACCCTTTGTGTTTCTTGTTTACTCATAGTTATTTAAGTTTTCTCTACCATTAGACTGTGAACCCCTGAAGAATAGAGATAGTCTTTAACATTTCTTTGTATCACCAGCATTTAGTATCATGCCTGGCACATAGTAGGCACTTAATAAATACTTACTGGATGACTGCATGTGGCAAACCCTCTTCTGAAAATGTAGCCTATTTTCTTCTTTTTGCTTAATTAGCAGGCAGAGAACATACCCTCCGTTTAACTGAGGGTGAGTTGCCAGCGATGTCTTTATGGAATAGGACATTGGGCAGAATCATGGTTTCTGGTAACAGCTTTGACCTGGTGCACATCAGGTCAAACCTGCTCACCTAGATCCAGAAAGACTAATAAGTAAAAAATCTGAGAAAGGGACCAGGTTAGTTTCAAGACTCCTCTATGTTACACAAATGCCTTTCCATCTTCACTTTTCAGACATTGCCTATCTGTGCTCAAAGGAAACTGGACAGGCTTGTTCTTGTTGAGACACCGTGGGAATGGCGCTCCCTGGATGCCATTTTCCCAGTTCTTGTCTCTGTTCTCACATTTCCAGTGCAGAATTGCAGACGCCATTGTCCCTGCTCCCCTGCTCCTTGGTTACATCGCTCTCTATCTTCTCTGTTACATTTTCACACTCTTCTTTGATTACCGTGCATTATTTCTGCACAATTGCTGCTGGCCATTGATTGTATCGGTGCTGCGGTTCTATTTCACATTGATGATGCCTTTTTCCTGAAGCAGGATTCTTTTACCTCAGAGGCAGCTGATTTGGTTGAACTCTGTTCATGAGGTAGAAGGCATCTCCCTTTGGGGACCTTGGTCTTCTTCCACCCACCCCATCCTTTCCTGGATTCTCTTGTCTTTCCAAGCTTCCTGGATTTATCCCATGATGCTTTTTTATCATGTCAGTATGTGGTCTGTTTAGCAGATTTCCTCCTTGGGCTTGAAAGTGAATTGTGAACTATCTTGTGTGTTTTAGGAAAAACTTAAGTCTTGCTCATGTACTACTAAAGTGTTATGATCTGTTTATTCTGTCCAGTAGCCACTTAATGGGCCTTCATTGTAGAGTTTCTTTTGTAGTGGAGGGATATAGAGGATGTTCAGTGAGGCCTAGCACCTTTGATGAGAGGGCTGCCAAGACTTTTTCAAGGCTGCTTTCCACCTTGGGTGTCCACCTTCCACCCAACTCTCCCTTGTGGTTCCAAAGAGCTGTAGCATGCATAGCAGCCATACCCCAGTAAAGGTATCTGGGCAGATGAGCTACACCATGTTACATGAAATTGGGGTATGTCTACCCCAAGCATATATGAAGACTTTCCCTGGTGGAATGGATGGATGAGAACCATTTGTTCCAATGACCATCAGCATGGAAGTAGGCACTGTGGAGTGCTTGGTCAGGCATCAAAGATGACAGCATCATGTACTACATGCTGGGCCATTGCCAGTCATCCTGACTTTTGTCCTGCCACTGGACTATGACGACTCTGGATAGAGGATGAGTCTGATAACTTTGTGCAGCTGTGCCTCACTGAAATCAGTTCACTCACAAGTCAAGACATCACCCTGTGATGTCCTTGAACCTCTTCCAAAATGAAGGACAAACATCAGCACTTTTGGAGGATCCCTGTGTGACTCAGATTTAGCTGTGAAGGACAATGATGTTTACTTGGTGTTTGTAAAGGACCTTGTCCATCTGGACTGGGAAACTCAGATGCAAAATGGGGATCCTGCAGCCAAGGTTTTAAAGTTAGATTTCCTCTGGATAAGCAACTTAATTTCATGGGAAGAAACTCTGAGCTATCAAGATTACACCCTTACCTTAGACCACCCATTGTGCAAACACATACTGCTCTTCATAATGCAGAATCCTCAACCAGTATTTATGAAATGCCTCCTCTATGCCAGGCACTGTGCTTGGTGCTGGGGATACAGAAGCAAAGAATGAAGCCATTCCTACTCTCAAGGAGTTTACTTTCTGGTGATGTCTTACTAAGGTGAGTCAGACTCCTCATCTGAAGGGCCTGGAGTGATGGAATGGGAAGCACACTAGACTAGGAATCAGAAGGTCCTGGTTTGATTTCTTTCTTTGCTGTCTAATACCTGGATGATCTGGACAAATCATTGCACTCCTCTGGCCCTTGGTTCCCTCATCTTTAAATTAAGGAAATGGACTAAGTGATCTAAGGTTTCTCACAGCTCTACATTTTCTAAAGTCATGAAAATCTAATATCAATAAAGTAGTGATAAAGATTAGATGAGGGGGGAGGAGACAAGATGGTGGAGTAGAAAGATTCATATATGCTAGCTCTGAACCCACAGCCCATGGATTTCCTGTAAAAAGAACACCCAACAAATTCTGGAGCAGTCTAAGCCATGTAGCAATGGAATGAAGGAGATTTCCGTTCCAGAGAGCCCTGAAAAACCGACCCCAAAGGTCCCTCATGCACTGGACGGGAGCGGAGCCCTGCCCTGGTCACACGGCACCGAGAGGAGCAAGTAGATCCGAGCAGGCTTCATGGACGGAATCTCCAGCGGCCACGAAGGTTCCTCCACCCACAGGCACACAGGTCAGTGAGAGAGACTTCTGGACAGGCTGAGAGGGGAGTGGAGTGTCTCCATAACTCAGGCCCCCTTGGGAGGCAGAGGCAGAGGCAGCGGGTGGCCAGAGGCTCCTGGAGCAGGCAGGAGCTCTGCAGGAGCTCCATTACTAAAGGTCTCTGCATAAAACCCCTGAGGGAACTGAGCCTGGGAG
>JAQQSK010016578.1:0-10393 GCA_028658325.1 Potorous gilbertii | reverse complement strand
TATTCATTGCTCTCCTAATTTGTCTTTATTAGGCATCATATTTCAAGAAATCTTAAAAGAAAACTGCCTAGATCTCTCATAACCAGAGGGTTAAATGGTAATTGAATTAATCCTAGAAGAAACTTCCAAATTAAAACTCAGGAACATTATAGCCCAAATCCAGAGTTTCCAATTCAAAGAAAATGTTCTGTAAGCAGTCAGAAAAAATAATTAAAATACTGAAGAGCCACAGACAAGATCACACATGATTTAGTAGCCACCATTATAAAGGAGAAGAGGATTTGGAATATCATATTTGAGAAAGAATACAAGGATAAGTTACCCAGGAAAACTGAGTATGCGACAAGGGGTAAATGAATCTTCAATGAACTTAAAGGACTTTCAAATATTTTTCATAGAAAAACCAGAGCTGTGAGCTTTGATATTCAAACACAGGAATGAAGAGAAACACAAAAGAACAATGGTAAATGTGGTAAACAACAGTTAACAAAAAATAAACAAGAATAAGCAATGATAAAAGACCAAGCAAAGATAAATGGCTTTATATTCCAATATGGGGAAATGGTACATATATTACCTCTGAACCCTATAATCATCATCTTCATAGAGGGAGTTGAATCAAACAAGGCTTGGAAATGGTTCTGTCTTGATGATCTCAAGATAAGAATGAAAAGAGAAGGGAAGAAGAAGAGTACACTGTCAGCTGGTGCGGGGAGAGAAGAGTAACAAAGGTTAGGAAAAATTCCGTCATATGTGCACAAGGAGACATCTATAACAGAGAAGTACGAGAAAGTGACTGGGGCTTGAAACTCACTCTCATCTGAACTGGTCAAAAGAAGGAAGAATACACACAAGCAGTTGCATATGGAAAGAGGGAGAGGAGAGAAGGAGGACAGGGGAATTAGAGGGAGAGATTAAGGAAGGGATTAGTCCTAAGCAAAATAAACTCTAAGGAGATACAAAAAGCCCTTTTTGTGGTGGCAAAGTTGAGAATCTGAGGGGTGCCCATAAATTAAGTAATTGATGAACAAGTTATAGAATATAATTATGATTGGATGCTATTGTGCTGAACTCCTTATCAACTTACTGACCAACCAGGATTCCAGAGAACTTATGATGAAAAGTGAAGGATCCAGGAAGGATGGATGAGACAAATTTCTTTTGGACAGAGCCAGTGAGGAAATGTGTTTTGATTGATCATATGTGTTTGTAATGGGTTTTGTTTCTCTTGTGTTCTCAATTTAGAGGTAGGTTGGGATGGGAGGATAAGAAGATTAATCTTTGTTGATTAAAAAAATATTAAAAATGTTTTTTAAAGTAGTTGACCTGACAATTGAGAGTCTAGATACACAGAGGCTTCCGGGAAAAAAGAAAGGATATTAAGGTTCTTTAGCACTGGAGGAGTGAGTTGACTACACATATGCCTTACTACCCTAAATTCGTACACACTCTTTTTGTTTATACAGTCCCTATTTGTGAGGATGCTTTGAAGCTATTATGCTCACTAGACTACTTTGCTAACTGTCTTTTATTTTAGCTGATTGTGTCTGCTGCCTTCCTATTAAAAGTAAGCTCCTCTGTGGGTGACTCATGAGTCTAAGAGCACAGGCCCCTAGACTATATCCTGAAAACTTGTAGTTGTAGCCAGGCTGTATGGAATCTATCCATGAGTACAAGTACAAACTGGTGGAGTAGCCTAGATGGGTTGCAACATCTTGATGGTATTGTAATATACCATTACAGGTAAATAGAGAAATGTTGAATTTATTTAAGTGCTTGTTGTGTTCTGGACATTGTGCTAGAGAGTCTCATTCATGCAAATAAGTACTTGTCAGGGAGCTCTAATGGAGGAAGGCAATATAAGAAGTAAAGTTGGAAAGTTGGTAAGGGGAAAGGGTGCAAGGTAGCATTGTATGGATATGTCTGGAGTCTCATGAAGATCTGGTTCTGGGCAAAATAATGTAAAACATTATTAGAGCTAAGGTTATAGTACAAGGTTGTGGTGGGGTGGAAGATGGGAAAAAAAGGAGGAGAGATGAAAATACACTCTAGTTTATTCATTCACCAATATGTTGTGTAAAGTTGCATCGTTTATTTTTTAAATAGATACTTTTTTCCCCACTTCTATTAATACTAATGGTATATTCCCAATAATGTTAGTGAAGTAATAGATAAGAATAGTGTAGCATATGGGATCTCTAGAATAGCCACCCCAGATTCAACATGTTTTATGGATCTGCATCTGCCAATTATGATAGCTCACAAATTAGTTAAAAGCAGAAGCAGTAATGAAATATCATAAAAAGAAAAGCAACAGTGAAACCTTTCTCTTAGATGTTGGACAGATCTTCTCAGAAGAAGCACACGATCAGTGGGAGGAAATAGTATCTTATGTTCAGATAGGTTGTGCATGGGATCACACACATCTTTAGAGCGCTCATATCCCCTAGACTGATGTATCCTGGTGATGTCATCATATCTCTTTCTCTGGGCTTTTACCTCTGCTTCTTCATACTTGTCTTTGTGTCACATAACACCCATTGTGTTTGCTGCTACCTGCCCATACTTTCCTACTGATTGTTATGGCTTTGCTATTTTCTGACTTAATATTCTTCTTTTTTCTACTCTCTGCTGGGCATCTCACTGTGATGGTTTGTTGGCTTAACTCAAGTGCCACCTACTTCTGCATAATGCCTTTCTTGATACCAACAAACCACTACTCACTTCTGCCTGGAATTACCTTGTATTTACATTGTTTAGAAAAAAGTAATGTTTTGTGTGTCTACATAGTACTTCCCTTGATAGAATGTAATCTCTCTGAGGGCAAGTATTGTTTCATTTTGTCTTTGTATCCCCAGTACATAGTATATACTTTATAAACAAATGCCTACTGATCGATTGTTCTTTATCCACTTAGCCTTCATTCCTGCCTTAATTATGTACATCCATTAGGAGCAAAAATTAGTAGCTTTATTTTTTGTATTTTGGCAGAAAAAAATCTCACAATCTTCCTGAACTCGCAACCTATAGATTCATTTAGAATACTTGATTCCATAACCTTCAATTTTAAAAGACATATTCATCCTTATCTCCTGCAGATACCTCTAAGGGAGAAAAAGATAAGTTACTTCCTTCATGTCTAGAGGTCTTCCCAGCTCCCTCCCTTTACCTAAAGTATCATGCATAATACAGTGCCAGGCTACATCAGAAGAATATTGCTAGTAGTTTTCTATCCAGTCATACTGTGACATAGAAAACTTCTCTTTTAAGATAGATTGGAGACTTGCCTCAGTGCTCGGGTCAGTGTTTTGAATGTTATATGCATATATAATATCAGAACTATCCTTAATGGGGCTGTTGACATTAACTTACATTGAGCATACAGTTTGCTATGATGCCCAGATCTTTGTCAGAACAGCTTCTTTCTAACCATGACTTCCTCATCTTAAACTTGTGTATTTTGTTTCCTTTACTCAGATGCAAGACTTTACATTTATTTCTATTCAGTTTAATCTTTTTAGATGCTGTAATTTATCAAGATCTCATGAGATGGTACTTTGTGTTGGTTATCCCTCATCACTTGTATTATGTGCAAATTTGACAAATATGCTTTTATCCAAGTCATTGACAAAAATGTTAAATAGCACAGAACTAAGCAACAGAACCCTGGGATACTTTTGAGTTCATCCAACCCCTTCTGAAATTGCCTCATTTTATTATTGGCTGATCCATAGTTCTTCAACTTCTTCTTAAGAATTAAATGAGACAAATAACTCTATTTTAGAAAAATAGGGCATCAATGAGCTCCTTAAGAAAAAAATCACCAGGACAGATGGATACACAAATAAATTTTACCAAACATTTTAAGAATAATTAACTTTAATGCTATATAAACTGTTTGGAAAAAAATGAACAAAGTAAGAGTCCTACAAAATTTCTTTTATTACACAAATATGGTGCTGACAACTAAATCAAGAACAGCAGACACAGAAAGAATACCATAGACCAATTTCCCTAATAAGTGTTGATGCAAAAATTTAAATAAAATACTAGCAAAGAGATCACAACAATATATCACAAAGATCATATGCTATGAGCAGATAAGATTTATCCTAGGCATACAGGGTTGGTTCAATATTAGGAAAAATATCAACATAATTGATCCTATCAATAACAAAACTAACAGAAATCATATGATAATAGATTTAGAAAGAGATTCCTATTAAATACTCTAGAAAGTATAGGAATAAATGGAGCTTTCCTTAACATGATAAGTAGTATTTATCTAAAACCAATACCAAGTATTATCTGTAATGGGGATCATCTAGAAGCTTTCTTAATAATATTGGGGTGAAGCAAGGATGCCTGTTATTATCACTGTTATTTAATATTGTACTACAAATGCTAGCTATGGTACTAAGAAAAGAAAAGAAATAGAAGGAATTACAATAGGCAATGAGGAAACCAAACTATCACTCTTTGCATATGATAGGATGGTATATACTTTTAGAATCCTAGAGAATCAACTAAAAATTAAAGTAATTAATAACTTTAGCAAAGTCAGAGGCTATAAAATAAACCCACGTAGATCATCAGCATTTCTGTGTATTAGCAACAAAGTTCAGCAAGAAGAGACGAAAGAGAAATTTCATTTAAAATAGCTGACAGCAATATAAAATGATGGAGAGATGTGTACCATTTATCCCTACCTCCTGCAGATACCTCTGAGGGATAAGTTGCTTCCTTCATGTCATGAGTTTTTCCCAGCTCCCTCTCTTGACCTAAAGCATCTAAAATAGTGCTAGGATATGTCAGAAGCATACTGCTAGTATTTTCCTATTAAGCTTCAGTAACTATTGAAAGCTATTCCAGTAGCTGTAGTTGTGAAGAAATAAAACATTCCTAATGTTGAATACAAAGAACCAAGAAGCTATTGTTGCAGAACAGCTTGTTCATCAGAGAAGAAAGACCTTCAGAGCAAGTAGACACCTGGAGAAATTGTCATGGATTCCTCTATAGTAAGACATAAGCTTCTTGAAGATGAATGAACATTGAAAAAGTCAGTTAAATAAAACAGTTACTTACACTTTCTGTGAAGAAAAAACACTTGTCCTGCTTAAGATAGTAAGACTAGTGTACTGAAGACTGAAAAAAACGTTTAATACGTGATTATTGATCTTGAAAAAGTTAATTTTTACTGACTTACTTTTTCATTCAAAGCTATATGCCAAAATAGTTGTCAGAAGATTTTCTGGTGAGTCTGTTACATCTGGGCATCATTACAGACTGTAAAATATTTACTTAGAAATGTTTATGATATTTTTTACTTCCTATGGGCCTGATGGTCCTTCTCATTGAGGGAAATGATGAACTCTTATAAATACATTGATATACTAGGAAGCAGAATTGTTCTGCAATGATAGAAATCCTAAAATGGATATAGAATATCGCATTACAGCATTGCACCAAGCCACTTGTCAGGAGCATATAGAAATATACCCTAGGGATGAAGGTGAACATGCTTCATTGTCCTGGAAATTGCCTTGCTTTTAATGCCATTGAAAGCTTAAAAGCTTTGAGGAAAATTGTTCTTCAAAGGTATGCTTAATATCCAATGTGATATAAGTTTAGCTTCATGTGGCTTCATGATGAAGAATTAAATATGTGTCAAAATCTTAGGAATGTAATGTCAAATCATGTACATTTGAGTATAGCGAAAGGAGAAAATTAAAGTTTTTTGGTTTTTTTTACAATTCAATTTTATTTCTGCTTCAAATTTTCCTCTTTTCTCCCCTTCTACACCTGTCCATAATAATTACACATTTGAAGTCATGTTTCAAAATAATTTTAAAACAAACAATATGAAATTTAGTATATATAATACTATCATTTAATTATATGTATTATTTTAGAATAAATTAATTGAGTTCCATTTATTTAAAACATCTTGTATATTTGTTAGTAAAGAGGTTTACTTAAAATTCTTTTTAGCCACGTAGAAAAGGAATTTATTTGCCTTAATTAGTTGAAGGATATTTAATTATTTTATACCTTTCCTTATCTTTCTGAATTCTCATTTATCTATGTGACTGAATTATTTCAATAATTATTTTATAGGTGCATTATGATCTGTCAGTGCTCACAAATAGTGACCCAACTTTGGTGTTTTTCTTTCTCTTATGTTTTGGCATTTCCACCATCTCCTTCAGCTTTATGATTAGTGTGTTCTTCACTAAAGGTGAGTTGCAGGAACCTTCTCTGGGAATTGCTTAATTTTTCATACAGATTCATCATGGGTGGATTTTTTTTATAAAACTTTCCTTTTGAGCATCACTGCTGCCCTACAACTTTCAAAAGTTTTCATGGAGAACAGAGATTCTTAGGAATTATCCACAGTGAATTGTTTATTCTCATGTGTTGCTATTTTAATTTATTTGAGGAGTTAGAGGAAAATAATTTTAAAATTCTTTTGCAGGACCCTTTGAAAATCAATAGTACAGTGCTTTTTAAATAATATTAAATATGGCATCCCTTTTTATATTTCTTTTGACTCATAATAACAGACTGGATTCCCTGAAAGAATATTACCCAAGTATAATCACTCTGGATTCTCATTCCCAAAGACATATTTCACAAGCCTCCACAAATACACCAAAGCTTTAATAGTCAGATAGATGACACACATCAAACTCAAAAATTCACTGAAGTTCTTTGCAAGAACTGTACCTGCGAAGCTTGCATCCCCCAACTCCCTGTGAAAAAATAAGAATGTAAGAAATAAGCAATAAAAATCTGGAAACTAGTCTCCTAAAAACATATGGTATCTCTGGGAGTCAAGTGCACCCACAGGGTTCCATATACCCACATAGCCCATATACCTCAGATTTGTGTTGTCACAGGGTTCTAGTATTCCTTTTCTTCTTGAGTCAAAATGCTGTTTATCCTAGGTACAATATTTCTATTTGTCAGGTCTGTCATGTGCTCAATGTCCCTCAATTCATTTATCTCCTCAGTTCTGTTGCCCTGAATCCCTAGGCTTGCTCCTTGCTAGATGTGTTATCTTCTGCCTAGATAATAGCTTTAAGACATCATATTTGATTATTGATTTGTGTGTGTGTGTGTGTGTGTGTGTGTGTGTGTGTGTGTGTGAGAGAGAGAGAGAGAGAGAGAGAGAGAGAGAGAGAGAGAAGGATGAAGAGTAGAGAGAATTCTCCTATTCCCCATGAAATAAAGAGCAATTCCTTCCCAAGAACTTGAGTTTTTTTTTCATAGGGAATTTTCTTGTTCACTGACAGTGTTCACAATTCTTAGAACTGTCTTCTGCCTTAACTCAATCCTTAGAGGGCTTGTCGTACTTCACAAAGTATCACTAATAATGTTATAGCTAATAACTAGCTGCCCTTTAATTTGATCAAGTTCATTTAAGAAATTCACATTTCATAAAGTGATAATGAAGTATAAATTGTTCTTTATATCCTTCATTCATTCAGGCAACAAACATTTATTAAATCTATGTGCTAGGGACTGTTTAAGATCTTACCATTTTATTTTTCTTTTTCAAAATTCCCCTTATATTCTGTAATTCATCAACTGGGCTGAGGGAAAACAAATTCATCAAGGGTTTCTTGACCAGTTCCCTGAAACTACACTCTCTCACCACTTAAATATTTGCTGTCCCTAGAAAATCAGCCATGGGTCTTGTCCATATTCCCAATTTTGGATAGTTCTCTAGTTCTTGGAGATACTCAATGTTGACCCTTAGAGCTTCCTTTTCCAGTGTATTGTACTAAAGAGTCTCAGCAAATTCCATGTGACAGTTCTTAGCTAAGCCAAAAAGACTCTTCCATCAGAGTCCATGTCTACTTTAGCTGATGGGCTGGGAATTATGTTCTCTCAAATACATGGTTATACCATTTCACAGATCACATGTTATCCTCTTGTCTTGATATTTGCAAAAGCTTGTTTTGACCCAAAAACAATTAAAATGAAAGTTGAGCTTCCCCATTTACAGGAAAAGTCCTATCTCAGTAGAACTCCTAACAAATATGAAAGATGTGGGTTGACTGGAAATTACCCGCTTACTTTCATTTGAGAAATCAAACTACTAGTTGAAAACTTATTTGAATTCTTGCAACACACGAGGCACTTGAAATTTCTCTCATGGATCTCTGCAGCACAAAAGGAGACTCCAAATGGTAGCATGCAAGTTTAAGAAATTTTTAAAACTCAGAAAAACCCAAACCTTGTGGGGGAATTCTAAAAAAGGGATCAGGAAGTAGAGACCAGCTGCAATGGTAAAGCAGAAGGAAGAATACAGTTCACCTCCTCCTAATGACTACTCCACAAAGACCGATACTATACAGTACAGTGGGTCTTGATAGGAAAATTCACTTTTCTAGAGCAACTTGACATAGAGATATGGAGGTGTGCAGACATTCGGAATGAAGTCTAGCCATCAGTTCTCCATGTAGAGTCTTAAAGTATGAGGATTGAACTGTGGCCTACCACTATACATTAGGCAAGTTCAGCATAGCAGAGCCTAACCTTGAGTTGGGAGCAGGAATAGAAGCCAACTGGGAACACTATTGCTCATAGCCCTGAGTTGATCTACAGATCCAGAGTGGGCTGAGAAGGGCTATGCACCTATGAATGATAGAGCAGGTTAAGTTGTGATAGTACACTGTGGCTGTGTACTGCACAAAGAAAATGAAGTAAGCAGCAGCTGTATGGTTCTGACTCTGGGAACAGAGAATTTCTCATATTTAGCCCCTAACTCATTCTGTAGTCAGCAGCCAAGTAACTTGGGTTATGTGGTGGATGAAAGATGAAATGACTGAAGAAACAAAGGTTCAAGCTTTCAAGCATGATTCATTAAGCAGTGCATGCCAGTTGCCCAAGAAATCAGGACTGGTTTCTTTCCTCAGCTTTGGCGATGAACTGTCAAATATAGGAGGAGACAGATTTTTATACATTAAAACAAATAAGACCAATTAACTAAAAGAAAACAATTAACCAAGATGCAAAGTTAGGTAATTTGATTTCTAATTGGAAGAAAGATTAGGGACCTTCCAAGTTGGGAGGGGGAGAATGAATGAGTACAATTCCCTGAAGGAATACCACTCCCCCCAAGTGTCTGTAAGCAATCAAAGTTACATGGAAACAATAACTGATTGATCATATGGGACCAATTTTCAAATAATACATATGAATTATTTGAGATGCACGATTGTGAGAAAACTTCTTGCATCTGGTCAATATAATCTAGGTCCTCAGTTAAGGGTCTCTAAATTGCAGGTAGATGTGCTCCACCTTCCCAGCCATGTAAGGGCTCTGCAATAAGGTTTTCTCACAGCTACTGGAGCTTTAAATGAGTTCCCAAAAGAAAAATCCCCAGAACCAGATGAATTTAAAAATAAATTCTATCCAGCATTTAAAGAATAAATTCAATATTAATAAGATATTTTAAAAAATAAGAAAATAATATATAGTACCAAATTCTTTCTTTAATACAAGTATTGCTTAGATACCCAAACCAGGGACAATGAAAACATAAAGAAAATTATAGAGTAATATCTCTAGTGAATATTGATGCAAAATTTTAAATTAAATTTAGCACAATACCATTTTCATTTTTTAATTTTTTGAGCTGGCTGTTACATGATATCATTTAGATCAACATTTTTGTTTCAATCTAGTTATATCATTTTGAAGGTGGCATAGTACAATGGAAAGAGAACAGACTCTGAAATAACAAGAGACAGGTTCAAATCACATCCCTGATACTTCTTTCTTTTGTGGGGTTAGGCAATTTGTTTAAATCTCTTTGTTTTGTTTTGTTTTCCTTATCTATAAAATGAGGTATGTTGCACTAGCTATCCTCCTGGGTGCTTTCTGTTTAACTGTGGTCCCACGAATTTTTTACTGGTCTTATGAATTTTTACTTTAAATGTGTTTCATGGAAATACTAGTATTCTGTTTTTATTTTAATCCATAATCTTTATTCTCTTATAAAAGAGTTCAGGTCATTCACATTTAATGTTATAACTTTTAGATTTATTTTTTTTGCCCTTTTATATTGTCAAAAAAAGTTCAGTTTCTCTTGTTCTCCTATATACTATCCAGGAGTCCCTGACTTGTAATCTTTTTTTTTTTTTTATAAATTTATTTATTTAACTTTTTTTGCATTCATTTTCACAAGATTTTGGGTTCCAAAATTTTCTCCCCATTTGTCCCCTCACCCCTCCCCAATACACTGAACATTCTAATTACCCATATCACCAATCTGCCCTCTCTTCTTTCATCCCCCCCTTCCCTTACTCCATCTTCTCTTTTGTCCTGTAGGGCCAGATAACTTTCTATTCCCCATTACCTGTATTACTTATTTCCTAGTGGC
>JAQQSK010016577.1:0-10394 GCA_028658325.1 Potorous gilbertii | reverse complement strand
TGAGACTGACTCTCACTTGGAGCCTACAGTTCCAAGAAATAAACAACTTCACAGAACACATTCCCTTAATAAAAGGATTTGTTTTATCAAACTTAGACTCAGTAAAAAGACCATACCCAAGGACCTTGAAGCCTATATGTGGCCTTGAGGCTACAGGTTCCCCTCCCCTGTTCCAGCCTGATTAATCTACCTTCAATTGAGAGCACCTCTGCTTCTGTTTTAAATATTAGACCTAATGTTCCCACTCATGCTAATCATCATATTCTATTTAGAGCCCATTCCACTGCTTTCTTGAGCCTTAGTGCTGAAAGTCAATTACACTCCATTGCTAAAGAGCTACAGTTACCCCTTTTATATTGTGACTTTGTCCATTGTAGCATTACTGTATTAAGGGTTGGTATAAGAAATTAGATGGAATATTTTGGTAGGAGTTTTGCAGAAGCTGTAGATGACTTGTCAACGCTAACAAGACAGAAGAAGTTTAGAAACTCAGAAATATATACATATAGATATCTATATAAATATGTATGCAAATAATTTATAGAAAAATATTCTGCATATGAATACAAACTATATGTATAGTATCATATAATATCAACCCAAATTTTACAATTAGGTACTATGGTACACCACAAAAAAAAAGAAAAGGGATGGTCAAACATTTTATGTGAATTTTCCAGATTGCAGGAGCATCATGTCCCTAACCCCCATGATGTAGAATGAGTAGCTGTAATTTACTTCTGTACTACCTGCCTCTTTCTGACAATATGAGACCAAGAACATATTTAGAAGGTTTTCTGACAGTCTGAAAAATAAAGTGTGTTTGTGTGTGGTGGGGAAACCATCCTTTTGCAAGATGACTGATGAACTTTGCATTTTTTCCATTGTAGATGAATTGCTGATTTATTTAATTGATCTTACAGTTTAGAAAACTTAAGCTGACTATTCTGCAAATGCATTACTTAGTTTTCATAACTGACAGATCAAAAAGTTTATAACATTAGATAAAAACCTATTTTAAGACAATATGTTTAGTTTAATGTATTTAAGGTAAGCATACCAATATGAAGAAATTTGTAGCGTTTTATGTTTTATGGAGATGTCAGAGAAAATGTTAAAATTTCAGTGTGGAACTGATGAGATAAAATGGACTTAAAAAATTCCAGGGTTAAAACTCTTACCTTTAACATAATGTAGTATGTATGTCTCTGTGTGTGCATGTGTGTTTGTTCACTGAATCCAGATTTTCTACAACATGACTTCAGCCTTTGTTTTCATCTCCTCCTGAAAGACCATCATAGAATATTTTTTCTAAAAGCTGAGAAGACCATACCTCAAGGCCTGACATCAACACATATTGTTTAAGGGACTCTGGGAATGGTATTTAATATTTCAGAGCTCTGGGTAACTCTCTAAAATATTGGTCCTTAGCCTAATTTATTTTTAATGACTGACTCCATTGGCAATCTATGGACCCTTTCTCAGAATGATATTTTTAAATACATAAAATAAAATTATATTGAAATGTGAGTTTATTTTTTTTAAGTTCATGGAGACCAGATTAAAATTTTCTGCCCTAAAATGGCGAGCTACAGAGAAGCAATGACTTAGAAGAGGGACTTTTCCTCATCTAGGAGCATCCTATACCAATTAAATAATATCTAGCGCCCATACCTTTAATATATAAAAATTCAAACAAATTAGACTTTTCATGAACCATGACCTTTTTCTGATAGTATACATTACTAGACTTGGTCAAGTCACCTGAACATTTTCTCCTTGCCTAGAGAAAGTTTCTACTCGCATTCTTGACTTTGTTGGTGGTCCGCACCATCAACCTCTGTCCTTCCAGAGTTCACATTATCTATCATTCCTTTGCTCCTCTCATCAATTTTCTTCCCACCTACCTATATAAACACATAGGTGTCTCCTCATGTTCCTCTAAGCTCTCCTTTTTAATGAAGAAAACAGTTAAGGAAAAGCAGCCTGAAGACCACATCCAGCGTTGTACTCTATTGCCAGAGCATTCATTTCTCTGCAGAATGAGGGCTTTGTATTTCAACATCTGCCCTCTGGGGATGGACTTGATCATCACAGGCCATGGGAATTCACCTGCTCATTCTGATTGTTTTCAATGTACATTATTGATGTCATAATGGATTATTCATTTTTAGTTCATTGGTCCCTGGCGATAGTTTATACAAGTCATTCCAAGTTTCTTTTTTCTTTCTTTTTTTTCTTAATTCTTCATACTCACTGCTTCTTACAGGGCAATAATATTCCATTATTAGTCAATAATGAAGAAAAATTCAGTGCCTACTGTGTGCCAGGTACTGTAATAAATTTTGGAGAAATAAATAAGGCAAAATAGAGTCCCTACCATTAGGGAGCTCATAGTATACTAGGAAAGACATAACAAGGTGAAAGGCAGCTACAGGTGGAGTAGGAAATGATGAGGCAATCCTCCTGGGCACTTTACTGAAATGGAGGATACGAGAGGAGTTCTCCAATGTCCACTCTCCCCACTTCTTAATTAAAGAGAAAGAATGGTCCCAGGGCAGGAGGTGTAGGCAAAGTGTAAGTTTCAGAATTGATATTATCCTGAAGGATGATAAATTTCTGGACATTGGTCTTCCTTAGTTCAAATCTGACCTCAGATATTTACTAGCTGTGTGATCTTAGGTAAGTCACTTAATCCGGTTTGCCTGAGATTCATCATCTGTAAAATGATCTGGAGAAGGAAATGGAAAACCACTGTAGTAACTTGGCCAAAAACAAACAAACAAAAATGATTGGGAACTGGCCCCTCAAAATCATAGTTCCTTGTCTTCCATGCAAAATGTTATTATAGCAAAGGAGATCAAAACACACATTTTCTTTTAATGGTTATCAATTATTGGTTATTAATGGTTATCAATGATCATTTAATGATTATCAATCATTGCTTTCTTAAGAATAGCCTGCTGAGTTTTCAGAACACTGTCCCTTTCACTCTCTCTCTATGTTCTACCTCTCTAAGGCACAAGACACACACACCTCTTTGCTGATATTTTGCTTATCCTTTCCTTGGGTAAATACCCTAAAAAGGGATCACAGCTCCATTTCCATTTGCAATACATATGCATGAATATGTAAAAACACACATGTGTGTTTTATTACATGATTATATGCACATATGTGTATATTACCCACATGTGCATGTATGTAATAAGAATGTCTCTGGGATTTGAGTAAGAGCTGAGGTTGACTGAGATTAAAAGAAGACTCATTGAAAGGTAAAGGAGAAAGCATTCATACGTAAATGACACCTTCTTTGACCTAGAAAGGGTGAGGAGGAAGAAGTGATTGCTTTAATTGAATATGAAGAGGCCTACAAAGCTATGCGCCTCCAGGGTATAGACTTCATTCATCCCTTTATCCTTATCTGTTCAATGAAATAAGATTCCCAAAGAAGTATGGGAGCACTGATTCAAGTGATTCCCCAATTCCCTTCAAATATACATATGCACACGTGTATACAAATACACATAAGCACAATACAATACACACATGCATACATATGTAATGCAATACAACAATAGCTTTCACATTACAAGCATATATGCACCATACCTACATGCATGCACAATATACATAAGATGCAGATCCTTTTTATATATACTAAAGAACACACATACAGCAATTTATAGTCACATGTAAATAAAAATGCACAAAGTACATATGTGTATGCACATGCATTCTCTATATACAGGTACATAATACATGCATAATGCACATAACATGCATAAATACAGCAATATATATTTGCGCATACAGGTCCAAATATATATGTGGGAAGACAGAATGAGAGACAGAGAGAGAAAAGGGGAGAGGAGGAGAAGGAGAAAGAGATGTAGTATGAAGTATTCTTACTTCAAAAATATCAGAGAACTATTTACCAAATGGTCTAATCAACTTCAGTGTAAATACTAAAGTTCACTCACTCTAAACTCTCATGAGCTAGTTGATAAAGCCCCATCCCCGCCCCTTCCCCTTTTAAGCTGGAAGGGCTAGTAGACTAAGAATCTAAGCCATCCTTTTAATTATGGAAGGGAATAATATAAACCAGACATTGTGCAAGAGTATGACTCACTTAAAAATAGTTTGAAAATCATTAAACAATAATTTTATACATTTATGGAATTTTTAAAAAGAATTTCTCAAAAAAAAATTTTAGATGACTAGAAAATATTCTTTAATTCCAACTGCCATCTAGTGGATATATTCTGAATTAAGAAGAGAACTTGATTATTCTTTGAAATAGTATGTCAGAGCTGGAAGCACTTTAGAATACTTTGAATGAACATATTGCAGTTTCCTCATTTTGGACATAAAACAAAATCAAGGCCTTACAGTTTTTCTGTGATCCTGGGGTGTCTAGTTTATCACATTTTCTGTCAAACCACACAACTCATTTTTAGTTATGATCATTCCCTGTGTGTCCCCTTTTCACTGCTGTCTTCAGGATTTATTCGTTATCATTTCAACTCTTTAAAAATACTTGCTTACAATTTCTTTTTTTCCTGGATAGTATCATCATTCTTTCAGGCAACATTCATTCATTCCAGGCTCAAAAAACTTTTTTTCCTCCCTTCTCCAAGTCTTCTTCTTCTTCTTTTTTTTTTTGTCATTTGCTCTTAACCCTATTTCTAGAAAAAGCATTGAACCTTTCTTGCCCCTCTCATTTCAAACACTGTAGCTGTCTGTCATCATTTTTTTTGACATAGAAATTATTGCAATAGCTTCCTTATAGTTCCTTTTTTTTCAGTCCCTCCTTATTCACACCTATCTTTTTATGGTATTACTTGGGCAATTTTCTTTACATGTTCTTTTCAGGTCACTAGTTCCCAGATGGATACCAAGTAAGGACCCACTGCCTAATACTGGCATTGTTTGTTTCCAACTGGCCTTTCCACATTTATTCCATAATACTACCTTACAAGTCCTCTATATTCCTATCAAACTAACTTTATATAATATGGCCCCTCTTCTCCTTCTGCCATCATTTCTGCATGCACTCATTTCACCCATGGTGACCAGAAGAAATTATACAATGACACTCTCAAGGTCTCTCTCAAGAACCTTGGTTTTGACTGTGTGCAACATGGGAGACACTGGCACAGTACAGCTCAGCATGGTGTGCCCACATAAGAAAAGGTGCTGTGCTCTTTGAGCAAAGCAGAATTGAGACAGCACAAAGTAAATGCAGGATGCACAAATTTGGGATATCCACCCCAAACAATCATACAGACTATCTGTGCCCAACCTGTGGTAGAGCCTTCTGAGCTCATGTTGGTCTGATCAGTCACAGTCGGACACACTGAAATTTCACTTTACAATGGTGATGTCAATTTGGTCCTCTTCGAAGACGAAAGACAACAACCAACCATGTGTAGAACCTATATGAAATTGTATGCCATCTTGGGGTGGGGGGGGGAGTGTAGGGAGGGAAAAAGGAGGGGCAGGGAGGGGAAAAATCTAAGTTACATGGAAGTGATTGTAGAACACTGAAAACAAATAAAACAATAATAAAAAATAAGTATTGGAGCCAGGAATCAATCCTAGATCTTTACTTACCCCAAGTATAATATTCTCTCCACTATACCACTGAAGAAAGCTCAGGACCAAAATCATGGCCCAGATGCTCTCAATGAGACAAGAGGATATGTGAATATTGAAGATATTTGTAAAGAATAAAAGTAGCAACTTGTTTTGAAGACCTTCTCCAACCACACAAGCCCCTAGAACACTATCTAACATGGATATGGATATGGATATGTTGTTTGCCTTCTCAATGGATGAGGGACGACTTGAATGAAAGTATTAGGCACTCAAAATAAAAAAAAAAATGATAAATAAATAAATAATAGGAGAGCTTGATTGCTTAGGAAAGCCATGCTAGGGAAAAATGAAATAATTTTGTTCTTAAACACCCCATAAATACTTAGATGACCAGTGACAATATAAGTGATGTAAGTAACTACAAGACAGTGTGACATAACTATTACTTAGACTCAGGTGGAAATAAGTTTGTGTTCTTATTCGCCCTCTTGTGGTTGTCTCTGGGAATCTAGTTCTACTGATGGTGTCCTAGTCAGAATCCATATTTCAAAAACAAAAACAGATAGAGCTTCAGCATCAGTTGATACAATCAAAAGTTATATTGAATGATAAAGTAAATAAACTTATATTGACATAATGGAAAATATAATATAAATATAACAAAATACATAACATACATAAATACCTAAATATAAAATATTTAACATCATATAGATACATATATGCTCCTACAAGAAGGCTGTAAGAGGATATTTGAGTCCTGATTTCTTAACCACTTGCTTAATTCCCATCCTTGTTTTTCTTTGGGAAGTGAAGGCCCATTTATATCTGCCTCTAAGAAGTTGCTTTCATCAAGACCATGGCTTGCACACTAGGTGACTTTACAAGTGCTAGGCTCCATCTGATTTTATACTGAGGTAGACAAAGAGAACTGGATCACCCAATATAGGTTAAGCAAAACCCAGGCTCCTTTGAAAACACAGGACTTGAAAGAATTCCTTTGGAGAAAGGGATTTCATGAATGGGTAATCACCAGTCACTATGGTTGTCTTTTTCTGCATGTGGTTCAGTTTTACCTCCTTCACTGGCCCTATATAATCAGCCTGTGGCAGATAAGAACATGCAAGGTAGAGAAGACCAGAGAACAACATGGAAGGTTGCATAGGACAACTATAGGGAGAGCTATTAGAGAAGAAACACTTTATCAATGAGGAATCAAAGAAGACTGCCTCACAAGGAGGTCTAGTTTGTATCTCACCTCATAACCTTATTCATTTTATAATCAGAGAAAAGTCACTTAACTTTCTAGACCCTCATTTTGTCATTTGTAAAAGGAAGAAATGATATTTACATCATCCTTGCGATGTCATGGGTCCTCTTCAGGAATGAAGGATGAATTTCAACAACTTGCTACACAGGATTATTGTGAGTGAAATGAAGACATTGTGAAGACTTCTCATAGTAAAATATGAGGAATATTGTATTTTCTAAATAAAATTTCTTTTCCATAAGGTCTCTCTCTGGATCCCTGATTTCCAGGAATCCAGAGCATGTGGGCAGGTGCCTCCCCTCCCTTCTGTCTGTAACAGGGCTACCTGAGCACTGGTATTTTTACCATATAAGAACATAATGGACTGTAGTTGAAACTTGGAAGGTAATCAAATCTCTCTTTGGTGGATACTATGGCCACATCAGTTGAGCTCCCTCTCCTCCCTCTCTTTCCCTCCTTTTTACTTAGTTATAGGATAGCCACAGCAGCAGTTAGGTATTAATAAGGAAGTGTGTTGGGATAGGTGAATATTTCCCGGTCTTGTCTAGTTTTTCTGTGCTCAGACTGTAAGCCCACCTCTCAGGCAATGGAGAGGTGGTATGGGGAGTGGGGGGTGGGGGAGGGTTATTTTCTGAATTAGAGTATCTGATGGTGCTTTGTTCTCTGTAAGCTGCCTCCTTCCATTAGTCTGCCCTAGTAGAAGACATGCCCTTTTCTTGTGAGAACTGAATTAAACACTTTCTGTTCCTCGAGAAACCTCTTTACTTTTTTTTTTTTTAAGATTTTGGGTAAGGGTCTTATACCCCACACATAAGGAAAGCATTTTGTAAGTATGAAATATGAGTTACCACTGTAAGGTAGGTAAGATATTTGGTGTCAGGCAGAAGATTTAGGGGCGACAGTTGAAGAGAAACCCACCATTTCAGTGTAATTAAAAACTCCCAATAATTAGAGCTATGCAAAAGTAGAATGTGAAGTGTAGTTTTCCCCTCCTGACTTGAAGGTCAGAACATTGACTTATTGACCCGAGGATTTAAGTTTGAATAACAAATCAGTCATGGCAAGAGAGATATTAAGCAAGTCATTTACTCTATATGTGCTTAAGCTACCTCATCCCTCAGAGAGTTAGCTTAGGTGACCTTAAGGATCTCTCCAGTTTTGCATTGTATGACCTTTCAACTATAGTTTGGGCTCCCTGGAAGAGTCTCTTTACCCCCCTCCTTGGAGATATGCTCAGAATCAAAACAATCAGATAACATATCAGTTCTTATCAGGGACTATCTTCTCTGACAAGCCGACCTGTTTTGGAAATGATTTCAGTTACTCCTCCTGCTTCCCAACTTCTGAAGGCATGTAGAGATGAGGAGCTCTATGAATAGTAGCATATACACAGAATTTTGCTCAGCGTCCAGGGTCCAAACACCTCAAAATGTCATTCCATTGCTTGTCAAATTTGCTTTAAAAATGTTGATGGAAAGTTTGAATCTGATCCTTTGAGAATTGTTCATTAGCCATTTAAATTTAAGAGTTCCTTATGTATATTAGATATGAGACATGTATGAGAGATATGAGACATGTATGAGAGAAACTTGCTACAATTATTCCAAAGTAACTTTTTCATGCCTAATCTTATCTGCATTGGTTTTATTTGTGCAAAAACTTTTAAATTTTACATAATCATTTTTTTTTGTTTTTTTTCTGTGTTCCTCTCTAAATCTTCTTTGGTTACGAACTTTTCTATGGTTCATGTATTTGAAAGATGATTTCTTCCTTGCTCCTCTACTTTGTTTATGATGTGATCTTTCATGTCTAGATTAAGTTTGTATTTTGTGCCTATCATGGTATGTGATGTGAGATGCTGGTTCAAACTTAATTTCTGCCAGATTACATTCCAGTTTTCCCATCGAGTTTTGTCAAATACTTATTCCTTACTTGGTAGCTGATGTATAACATCAAGTCAGTATATCTGTATGCTTTGACATTTTGTGTACTTGTTCTCCTCTATTGACTAACCAGTCTGTTTTTTAACAACTATCAAATTGTTTTGTATACTTTACAGTATAATTTGAAAGCTGGCACTGCTAGATAGCCTAAATTTCCCATTTTGAAAATATGTCCTTTGGAAATCTTGAACTTATGATCCTTTAGAGGAATTTCATTGTTTTTCTAGCTCTATAATCGTAAATATTTTGATTTGAATGACACTTAAATAAATTAACTTTTCTTGATTTTTATTTGACTTGCATGGCCTATTTTATTATATTGGTTTTGCCTACCAAGAAAATTAATATTTATCAAACTTATTTTTATTATCATAAGTATTATTTTGTACCAAATTCATATAGTTTATTCTTATGCTGACAAAGAACTAAGGAGTGTCCACAAATTGGGGAATTATTGTATATAAATGTATAAAAATTGTATATAAGTGTATAGATGCATTATTGTATACAAATTATTGTATATAAATGTATAGAACAGAATTGAACCACAAGAAATAATAGGACAAATATTCAAAGAATACTGGGAAGAATTTTATGACCTGATACTGGGTGAAATGAGAAGATCCAGGAGGACAATTTACACTGTAACAATACCATTGTAAAAACAAGCAACTTGGAAAGACTTAAAAATTCTGATCAATGCAATGCTCAGCCAGGAAGACCTGAGCTCTAATCTAGGTTCAGAAACATACTAACTGTGTGATTGTGAGTAAGTCATTTAAATTCTGTTTGCTTCATTTTTCTCATCAGTGAAAAGGGAATAATGTTGGCATCTACCTGCCAGGGGTGTTAGGAGGATCAAATGAGATGTTTGGAAAGTCCTTGGTAGAGTGCCTGGCACATAGGAATGCTAAACAAATTTTAGTTATTACTAGAGTTGCGATAGACTAAATGAACAGAATGAGATACAACATGGTCAGTATGAGAACTTGTTTTCATGTGACTTTGAATATTTGGTACAAGAGGTTTTTTTAATTTATTTTTCAGTGGTAAGGAAGGAGTTTATAGAAGTTATTATTTGAAAAATAAATTTTAATTAACAAAACAAATTCATTAACAATATTAGTTAAATATTGAAGAAAGAGCCACTCAGACTTTTGGGCATAAGATCTCATGGAGGTATAGACCCTGGAATGTTACTGATGGAGTGATAGTATGAGATTATACAAGCAAGGAGCCCAGTTAGGACACAATTGCTTTATGGAGATGGATTGTTAGGGAGGAGAAAGAGGAAATCTGTCATGTAATCTGGTAACTTACTCTTTTAACTCATTTTTGCCAACCTGTTGCTATTCTAGGTTGTTTCTACCTGCTGAAGGAATAAATGTATATGGCAATGCTTCTGGTTCCTGAACCACACTAGTTAAGGCTCATATAGTCTTTGCGAACTCCATGGCTAAATTCACATGGAGAAAAGTACTATCATATTGTAAAAAACATTTTTCTTTTACACATTACAAGCATAGAATACTTACCCTTCTAAGTCATGGGATTAAAAGAATTAGCCCTCCCTGCACCTC